>CABEEJ010002190.1:0-32197 GCA_901482245.1 Timema douglasi
AAATATTTAATTAAAACTGAATCCATCCATTTTCAACAAGCACTCACAGGAAATAATTATAATATTCCAAGACTAATGATAACATAGTTAAATACTTTAAGCTACACACGCCCGAATAGCTCATTCGTAGAGCATTAGGCTTTTAACCTAAAGGTCCTGGTTTCGAGTCCCAGTTCGGGCGTTTAATTTTAATTATACCATGGCTATGTATATTTTTATATCAATTATCAACAACGACTTATTAATAAATTAAATAAAGACTTCTTACTCATTTATTTTTAAACTTACAAACCATATGTGAAATTCAATATGTTTCCTCTCACTTAACAATGTAGAATTATTTGCATTTTTCATTAATTTTGATGCATAGTTTTTTATTACTATGGATTATTATTATCTTTATAAATATTGTAAGTCGATTGATTTTATAAATAACCAATAATCTAAGTATTAGATTTTTTAAATGGAATCACTTTGGGTTAGACAAAAATAATAGAAAAAGAATATACTGCCGAAATCCGGGATTGAACCAGGGACTTTTGAATCTTCAGTCTAACGCTCTCCCAGCTGAGCTATTTCGGCTCTCTTTAGGGCGTTAAATTTCACTAAAATGTTTTTCAATATATTTGGCATAAATTGTTTATTCTTTTGATGCTATTGTATTTCCTTCATCATTTTATTTTTATACTTCTCTTTAATACGTTTTTGTTTTATATATATAATTTTTGGTTTAATTTAATAGATTCTAATTTATTATAAAATCATCATACTACAATTATATAGCACACAACTCAGCACATGTACCATTGAAGAATGGGTTGCATTAATCTTTTCGAATGTATCTACAGAAAGATTAGATCTTCCTAAATTATTTCAACTAAGGAGTTGATACTATTTGTTAAGTACTTATCAAGAAATGGTTTTCATCTTTGTATATATTGAAAAGTGATAAAACAAATAGATGCTTATCTCTTTCTTTATATTTTTTTTTGTAAATATTGAAGTATATTTGATAATTTTTCATTATTTTAGTTACATATTATAAAAAATTACTAATTTTCATAAAATGCGGCTTTAAAATACATCATCCCAGTATTAGATTTAATATATTAGAGATATTCATTATAATATATGTATATATATAAATTATAAACAGTTTTTAGGCTTAGGTTCTCCTACAACCACCCTTTGTCATGTACATAAAAAAGATGAAAGAAAACTACTATAATTATTGAATGTTAATAGTAGAGTATACTGCTAGTTCTCAAATATATTTAAATCTACGGTTGTGTGTCTATAAAAATTTTACTGTATTCTATTTGGTAAAGAAAGGTTATTTTTTCTTCATGTTTAGTAATCGACGCCATGGTGTTATTATCAGTGCAACTGGCTACCAGTATAGAGGTACCGGGTTCGATTTTCGTGTCCATGAGATTATTTTTCACTTAGTTTAATCTAATCTTGGTATCATGACTGATTCTGTGGATATAAATCATTTATCAATTTGGGATACACATTAATTTTTAAAAAAAACACGGTGGATGCTATTGAAAATATATTTTGTGGCTGACTGAAAAATAAAAATAACTCTGATGTTAGGTGGTCAGAGTGGCAGTAATAAGCACAGCAGTTGTATATCTATATAGTGTAGTGTCGACCATAAATCAAAAGAATAAGGGTTACATGCAGGCTCGTAGAAATAATAAACATGCTCGACACAAGCTTTTTGACCTAAAGTGTGTAAAACAGCGGTTTTGGAGAGTGTGCATAGGCTAGTGAATCAGGATTCATAACCACAATTTCAAAGTACCGTGGTAAAAGTTTTTTTGGATTAGTCATTATAAAATCACTTATTGAAGTTGGAGAATGTTTTAAACATTTAATATGATACCTAATGACGCCTATACAAATGGTTTTTTTTTATATTAATGTTAATGGACATTACCGATAAATTAGATTTAGTTTAAGAAGATTTGCAAGTACTGTTAGAGACACAATTTGGCAAAAATAGTGGAAATTAATGCGAAATACTTTATTATGATATAATTTAATACATAAAAATTTAGTAAATGAATCAACTAAAACATTTTCATTTAATCGGTATATATATCAAAATGCATCAATTATTTAACGATCATGAACATAATTAGTCTGGGACATAAGCATTATTACTAATAATTTCAATTTATCTTACTATAGTGCTGACTTAAAATGTATTCATTAGCTAAGTAACTAAATATTTGAAAACTATAAGAATTTTTTTAGTAATACTTAAATACCTTAATAAATAGTAGTAATGAAAATCAACAATCATTGATTTCATTTCAAAAACAAAAAGTTTAAACATTAAGCAGAATAACGCAAATATAAATATTAGAAGTATAAAATACACTGGGTGAATTCATGATAGAGGAATTCTTTAAATAACTCTCAGAGATTGGCTCTTCTTTTGTGATAAAAGTCGAATTTGACAAATCTAAAATTGATGCTATGTATACAATGGCCTATAGGGCAAACCTTGTAAGAGTTTTTGAGAGAAAATAATTTTGGATAAAGAAAGGACTAAGATCGAAAATGAATACTTACATGATCAACGGTAAATTTACAAGACATGTAGTTACTGTAAATATTTAACCATAAAGAGCGTCACAATAAAATATACGAAAGAAGAGAGTTTGGAGCCTTAAGAGGTTTGGAATTCGGTCATAATTTGGTTAATAAAGGGTTTATCATAGCAAGCAGAAACAAATTTACGTTGAACGTTTTCTAATCTGAGAGTCAGTTAAGGTCATGGAATTCCAAGCATCACTTGCATATTCAATCTTAGATTTAACCAAAGCATAGTACATAGATGAAATGCAGTCGACTTTCTTAATTGAAGAGATAATAAATTTAACAAGTCCAAGTAATTTTAATGATTGTGATATTATATGATCAACATGAAAGTGAAAGTAGAATTTGTTATCCAGGAGAACACCAAGACCATTGATCTAAAGGGAGCGAATTATCTTATCATTGAACAATTTACGGGTAAAAAAGATAGGATTAGTAAATATGAAAATGTGTTAGAGGTGTGGGAATCTTTGTTAATAATAATCATGCAAATAAATGCCAAACCAATTTATATATACTATGCCGACAGAAACCTGAGGGGCAACATGTCCCAAACATTCTACTAAAATGATGAAAGTAATAATAATAATAATAATGATGATGATGATGGGACCGTTACAAAAAATTGAGGACAAACAAGTCATAGCAGTAGTTTTATTTTCTTGCTGTCTTACTATTTTTCCGGGCATGTTTACACTAATTATTATTATTATTATTTAGCACCGCGTCTTACTACCCGTTGGGATTATGCGCTTTAAGTAATAGTTATGCTAATGGATTAGGAATTGGGAAGGTTGAATCAGAAGAAGTGAGCCCGCATTTGCGTGGAGGGAGAGTGGAAAACCATTTAGGAAAAAACCTCAGTTCACCCGACCGAGATTCTAACCTTGATCTCCCCGTCCTCAGTAGCCTAGCTCAACATGAAACTAGCGCGTCAGATAACTACGCCACCGAGGCGGGTGTTTACACTAATAAATAAGGGATGAATAAGTTATGATTTATATTATAACTACCCTCATTCGGGTGGTGATGAAGTGGAACTATATTTCAACGTTTTATAAAATATTTGAAAAAAATGTGTAAGTAAGGAGCACCCACTTCGGTGGCCGCATAGTCTAAGTTGCTACTCTCGCAATAGATTACACTGCCAATGACAATGAAATCGTGGTTCAATATCTATCTCGGGTATACTGAGAGTGGTTTTTACTAAATAAATGTTCTCACTCTAACGTCCCACACAAACGCGGATACACTTCCTCTAAATTAATCTTTCCTCATAACTCACCCATTACCGCGCTATTAGTACATAAACTGTGCTAAAAAAAATACATGGAGGATTATATAATATCATTTAGGACTTTAAAACTGAAATTGTAATTTATTGAGTCAAATAATAATGAGAATAGTAAAGAATAGTCAGACCATAGTGTAAGAATTTACAATTATTGAGATATATAACAAAATTGAAAATATTAATTTGAAAAATGTTTAAACAATTTTTGGAGTGAAATCATTGCATACAGCTAAAATAACTTGTATTAAAACAAATTAAAAAAACAGCACAAATATAAAGCCAGAGCATTATGGTGTTTGAACTTTCTTACTCTATGGCACTAGGCCACAGACAAGTAAGAAACAGACTCTCAACCTTACGGGGGTTTTGCTGCTTTGTCAGCTTGAGTCTTTCAACACTGGGCTTCGCTAGTGTCACTGCTGGCTGATGATAGGACTTACCACAGCGATCCTAGTGTTGAAAGACTCAAGCTGTCAAAAGGAACGCAACCATTTTAACCTGGAGGTTGAGTGTCTGGGTATATTATCTGTCTGTGGACTAGTAATATGAAAATTCATTGCCGCACATACAAAAACAAGATACCTGTCCCTATTGCGAAAGCTTCCTTAATATTGCCCAACAAAGCTAAGCCATCTGCCTACCCTAATAGCTGCATTTTACCATATAATATCAATCCTTCCCTACTTTCTTGCATTACCCTAGCATCATTACTTTAGAGATATATCAAAAATTAATGGGGAAAGTGCATCTCCTTGTTTTAATCCATTACAAATTTAGAGAGTATCTGATTAGTGACATCCATGCGTATCTGTCAATCATAACTCAATTAACTTGACAAGTTTTTTGGTATCTCAAACTTAACCAAAATTTAATATTACTCGTTTCCTTTAACTGAATCATAAGCTTTTTATAAATCAATGTATAATTGATGAACCGTCACGTTGTGTTCCCGCTTTTTTATTTCTTCTAATAACGATTAAGAACAATTAAGTGAAATGAATATTTATGTTTGTGCATATTAAATTAATACATTATTTTGTTAATCACTATACAAGATTGAGAGTATAATAATGTTTGAAAAAATATATTTACTATTGTTGAAGCAGATATAATTTATGAAACAACAAAAATAGTCAACACAATATTTTAATATTAAAAACAAATTAAATAATTTATGAGACATGTAAAGTATTAAAGTACAATAAGAGTAATTCGTAGATTATACATTGAATGAATTTCACTTGATGTAAAATTAGTCAAAAATCTAGTCACTTAACATGTAGTGTATAAAAAAAGTCAACAAACTGAAAGTTGGTTTGATGTGATTTCTATCCATCTAGAGCTAGTTAAGTGCTCAATCATTCATCTGGTTAGTGTTACCTGCACCATATGGTAGGAATACCGTGTAGTAGAGGAGTTCAAGATATGTGGTGGTTCCCCCGTTGACCTCCAAACTGAATTTCTATGAGCGAGAGTGAAAGGTCCTACCAATTTTGCCAGGAAAGGTATTTTCACATATCTTCCTGGGTTCTTTTAGATGATACACACGACATGGGACAGACGGTTTTACTTACCCTCCGAAGTAGTTGTGCAACGGGCTGGGTTTGAACCCACATACATCGTGTCCTGAAGTGATCATTTTACCTCAAGATCACCAAGGTCAACAATAATACTAATCTAAAGAGGAATATGTTGGGGATAGTAACATAGAGAAAATGGACTAGCTCTTGCTGATAGAATGAGGTGAGCAGTTTTAAAAAAAACTTTATAACTATTATTATTATTATTATTATTATTATTATTATTATTATAAGCACCGCATCTTACTATCCGTTCGGGTTGTACACACTTACGCTAATGTGTAATGGTAGGATGATTGTGAGATGAAATGGAGGACCTACAGTTTAACGTGGAATCCGAACCATGGTGGAGACCTGGCATTCCACACATTCACAAGTTGTGATTAATACACGTCTTGTCATAGGTGAAGGAAGGGTTTGGTAATCAGATAAATCTGTGCCGGGACCGAGGATTGAACCCCAGACCCCCAGAACAGAAGTCCGACACCTTAACCCTAAACAACTAGGTCACTAACTTTGTAACTGATTTTTAATTTTCTTATAAAATAAGTTGCGTCTAGTTTATTTACGTTTGACGTGCAACCAACGTGGGCTGAGTGATCATCCTATCCAATACTATTATCATAATTCTTGTAATTTATTTACAAGCTCTTCTATCTTGGTCGTTTTATAGTTATAGAGAGATATAGATTTGCTGAATTTGAAATCTATCACAAAATAAGAGCTATACTCAAGAGAGTTAGTTAATAAATTCCCCGCTCATTCAAATACATAATTATGTGGTTTAGCCAGCTTCAATGGTCAAATGGTCGTGTCACTCTTGCAATAGACTGCACTGCCGATGAAGGGGAGATCAGGGCTTAAATCTCGGTTGGGTGTATTGAGAGGTGTTTTTTCCTAAATGGTTTTCCACTCACTCTATATTCATGCAAGCGAGGGTACATTTCCTATAAATTCAACCTTCATCATCACTAACACACTAGCGCAATTAGTACATATGCGTTTAACCCACTCGAGTACCAGAAAAAAAACTATTATTTTACACAATTTTTTTTAACACCACGTCTTACAACCCAGTCAGATTATACGCTTATGTACTAATTACTCTAATGGTTTTTGGTATGAGGAGGACTTTATTCATAGGAAGTGTACTTCACATTTGAGTGGAGAGAGAGTTGAAAACCATTTTGGAGAAAATGTTCAATAGTCCTACACCCGACCAAAATTCGAACCTCGATCACTCCTTCAACAGCATTCTAGTACAACACGAGAGTAGCGCGTTAGACCATGCGGCCATCGAAGTAGATAGCTTGTGATCATAAAGCTGACGATTTCCGTCGGTCCAGCACAGACTCTGACTTAAAATATGAGTGAAGAATGACCCTGGACATGAGAGGACTCCTGGATAGCTCAGTGGTTAGAACATTGGCGTACTTAACCGAAGGTCCCGGGTTCGATTCCCGTGTCCAGGTGTCATTTTTCAATTTTCAGAATATGATATCTAGATGGTGCGATCTTCACTAAAATGCATAAATGATAGCTTTAGCTATTTGCTTCACTTATTATAATGTTGAGCAGCTCCATATTTCTGGAGTATATACATGACTCGGAAACTAGGTCAAATGGGACACGTGTTTTATGTCTTCTGTTCACCGCTGAAGTGACTTAAACACGTCACGATATAGCCTGTATATTTTAATAAAGTGAGACTATTTATTTAGGGAAATATTACTCAGGAATGTTGGTGTGCTGAAATTACTTCCTCTAGAAGATGTTGCATGGATGCTTGAGTTTATTTCCATTGTGTTTAATGGTTTTATTCTATCTGATATAATACTTAAAACTGTTGGTTTACATGGACACCTTCAAATATGAAAATATTATTTCTATTATTTTTTTTAGAACTGAGTTCACAAACTTTTTTTATTTCAATCTTATGATATTTTTATAGAGAAAAATCTACATTGGTGGTGGCATAGTCTAAGGCGTCATTCTCGTGTTAAACTAGATTGCCTGGCTCTTTCCATGTCCCGATGAGGTGAGGTGATGGTGATAGTATTATGGTGATGTGAGTATGAGGGTGTGGAACCAGTATAAGGGCGAGTTTCATAGTCAAATTTAGTACGCCTCAAGTGCGGCGCTACACTAAGTACATGACGACACCTACCTACACCAGAATGGAATGGGCCAGTTTCCTATGAGAGAACGGTCCATTCCATTCGAGTTTAGGTAGGTGTCGTCATCTACTTAGTTTAGCGCCGCACTTGAGGCGTACTAAATTTGACTATGAAACTGGGCCAAGCATTGAAACCTAAGTTAAGCCTCCTAACCAAACCATGGGGACCGTTGGAGTAATTCATTTTCTAGTAAAAATACCCAAGGGTCCAACTGGGAATAGAGCCCGGGAGCCCTTGGCTTGTAGCCAGCTGCATTTATCACCCCACCACGGGGTTAATTAAAGGATGAGGTGATTTCAAATCAACTGATACGAGTACTGGATATGAACTCTTTTAGTAAGCTTGACTAGTGCTTTTGATCTTGTGATGAAAGCAGATAGTTAGTTATTAAATTGAATGCTTAACTTAGTTTCAAAATCCCAGCAGAATTTGACCCAGATCAAACTTTATTAACTTTGAACTCGTCTCCATCGTATTTTCACTGAACATAAACTAAAGTAATGAGACAGTCTTCAGCCCCAAAAAATAGACAGCTTTTTTCCTTCTTTCTTGGAAATTGTTTGAGTTACAAAATTTGGTATATGGAAAATTTCTTTAGAGAATTAAGTTTTTTATCCGCTCAACATTAGCCAGGTTATTGGGATGTTTTGTGACTTTGATTATTTAAATTCCATTTATTTTTAAAATGTGTTATTTTTAATGTATCTTTAACTTGTGAATTCTGATTTTTCTAAATAATACGAATAATTTTACATCATATCATGTATCGAAAATCTGAGTTAGCTTGGTGTTATAGAAACAAATAAATAATATAGCTCATAAATTGTACAGTCCGACGGTGTAGTAATGCGTAGTGCTAATGAAAAAAGTATCTAATCTACTTTCTAATATATTAAAGTTTTTGACATAGCTTTCAAAAATCAGTAATCCAGAAACAGCCTCTTAGTAGTTTTTTTTATAAACGAACATTTTTTTGATAATCATTTTGAACAAAGTTGCAAGAGCCATTTATAAAATAAATTTCAAATTACAAAAATCACTTATAAGTAAACTACTCTTAAATAATTTTCCAGGAATACGAAAACACATTCTTATTTATCCTGTAAAGCACCCTTATTAAACAAACCCGTTAAACTGTTAAATAAATTTAAAAAATCAAAACTTAAATATTAGTAGCCTAATCAATAAACTACTCTTAACAAGATTGTTTCTCAAAAATTAAGTTAATAGTGTTATTTTTCATGTCAAATGCCCAGCTTTAAACTAGATGGTTGAAGTAATTTTCCAAAATATGTCATCAATTAACTACCCTTAATTTGAGGATTAGGATGCAAAATTAAAACTTTAGATGTGGCAGTAGAGCATCTATATATCAAGTTAGAACAAACTCCTTTAGCCGTTTTGGTTGTAGGTCCAGGGATAGGCAGACAGATGGATAGTAAAACCGAAAGGAACACGTTAACTCCCCAGCTCATCGACTGCGACGAAATGAGATCTATTTAATAATCCATGTGTAGATAATGTGAGCTGAGCGTACAAGAATGAACGGAAGGAATATAGAGGAACACGTAGTCGCCAACTGAACGGGTGACGCTTCTAATGACAGGATTCAAAGATACCAGGGCTGGGCTATAGGAATTGGGAGCTCAATATTAAATGCCGTAGCTGGAGGGGGGGAATTTGGGGGTTCATACCCCCCGCGAAATTTTATGAACAAAATATATATGGATTTATTTATGGTTCAAACAATATCAAAATTAAGATACAAATACAAATTAGAGGGCTGTGTTACCATAAAAAGCACTTTAGAGAGCTAGCCTTCGGCATTTTGGGGGTTATTTTACCATAAAAAAACACTTCACAGAGCTTCAAAAAGTGTTTAATATTTAGAAAATTTTCAAGCCTTCGGCAGCTAGGTTTTTTTGTTTACCATGAACACAAAAACACTTCAGAGAGCTTATAGAACTGTTTATCATTTAGAATGTTTTATATCTTCCAGCAATTCGGGGATGAGCCCACCAACCCCCCCCTTCCCCTGAAATTATTGGCTGGTTTACGACCTTATCAATATTAAAGACATTATTTATTGACACTTTATTCTGAATTTTGTATTTGCAATAATGGGCACGATGGTAATCACAGTTTTTGCCCAAATTCTTCCGCCTTAACCTCTTCAACCCCAACACAACTATTCCTAAACAAATTATTTGCATCCAGTTTACCTTTGTAAGATTCATTTACTTGGACTCTCAGGAAGATGGAAAATAAATACTTGGGGAGCTTTGAAATGTGATTCTGAAGAAGATTTGAGAAGATGAGGTGGACAGAGAGACAGGGGGACAAATGAACAAGTACTAAGAATAGTGAGTGAGAAAAGAACCATTTTGCATGTGATTCTTCGGTACTAAGCAAACTGGATCAGACACATCCTTAGGAGGAACTATCTTCTGCACGACGTCATGGAAGGAAAGGTTGAGGGAAAGAGGAGATTAGGAAGAAGGAGGAGTCAAATATTGGATGAATTGTAGGAAAGAAGAACATTCTGGGAGATGAAGGAGGCAGAGGACAGGGTGCGTTGGTGGTCTAATTTCAATCACAAAAAGAATGGGCCTGTCGTGAGACAAAACATATAATAAAATATATTTATAATAAGGTTCAGTACTACACTCGAGTGTAAGTGGTGCAATTGACACGAACAAAACTGTCAACTACATAAATAAAAGTATATCTTAGTTTTTTAACTCACCTCGAAAATGAAGTCGTCCCAAGCTGCGTTGGCATCAAGCGCGTGCTGGTATCCTCCGCTGCGAGTCTGGTGCAGTTTTTTATGGTGATGGTGATGGTGATGGTGAGGAATCCGTCCAGCTAATCCGTGGGGCACATCACGGTTGATGGTGAATCGCAACTTTGCAGCTTGGAAAGCCCTGGCTGTAGAGGGAGAAGTTAAATCGCAGTCTTCTAGTGAAATGTCTTCCAGCGTGTGCAAGTTGGGCAGAGAACCCATTACTTTCAATATGAACTTGTAAATAACCGCAAAGATGATAATTTAACACAATACTTTTCATTCGTGATAACGTATTTGAACTGCATTGACTCCCTTTTTATTTTTTTAAATTATTAATTTTCTTGCGAACATGTTGTTTTACATTCCGGCACATTTGTTATTTTTGTACGAGCAAGGGGGTTTTTTGTTTTATTTTTGGAAGAAAGGATTTCACAAAACACTTCTTGTAAGCTATGGTTATAGCTATCTCTAACATTTTGTTTTAAAAGTTTTGTAAATTTGTGCTCTTTTGTATTCAACAGCGATATAAAGTGTTTTTTTATAAATACATCAAACGTTAACAATATGACAAACCTTAAAGCATAGTTACTTGTCAACACAGCTTTATCGAGTCCACTCAATTAATCGAACTGATATCAATATGAGTGATCTTAAAACTAGATGAAGATAGTCAAGTATAAAATTTCACCTACATGCCATTTATTTAATGTGGATATGTATTTATTTTGGATATTTTTGCCAAGTAATAAGTTGATAAATCAAAGTTAAACTGAACACTAGGCTTTAAAAGCGTTGATGGTTTCAATATTCATCAATTGAAGGAAAACTTCAACACGTCGTAAAATATACATGGGTTACAATTGTTTTAGAAAAAAATAGCAAAATATGTATGATACCATTAACACAATGACCAAAAATTGCTCAATGTTCTTTGTTAGCTTAAAAGCCGCAGAGAGAAAAAACTTACATTATTCAGCATGGACTTTCTAAATTAACCATTTCACGCTGCAGTTGTTGATTGATAATGATTAGTAAAAAAACAACTTTATTTTGCTTTACAACCCTGGATCTTTAAACTCCAGTGGATGCTGTTAATTTACAAGGAAACACCTTTAGCAAGGAATCGTCGTATGGCAGAAATTCCAAAATTTATGATTAGCAGACCACCAATGGGTCATGTTGAATTTAAAGAGAGCTAGCCCCAGCAAAGGGTGCTATAGGCTCTCCTTCATTCCTAGATGGACTATAGTACACCACGAGTAACAAAAGGGAGAACATTATTAAACAATATTTATGTGTTATTATTGATGCTTGGCTGTGAGAAGGCATTGCTAATGATTCTCATAGTAATACTACTTAAGGAGTTAATATGTATTTTCTGGACAAAGTAAAATATTAACAAAAGACCGTCATATTATTTATCCCAGAAGTTGATACTACGTACCAAACACAAATGAAAGGAATAACCTACATCTGGAAGTGAAACTGAATCTTCCATACCTGTAGTTTTTTTCTATGACCACTCAGCTACAGTAATAGGGCCTTTGTGAATGATAGCTTAGTCAACGGTAACAAAGGGGTTTATCTAACTTATAATGTTTAAGAATGTGAACTAAGTAATGGTTTAGCTTTATTTCCATTTTTCTATATCCAAAGCGTAATGAAGAAGTTTTATCTCTCGAAAGCTTTCAGCTGTTTAATTCAGCATAAAGTATTATACAAATAAAACTTGTTGCAAAATTCATATCTTTAATGAAAATAATAATTTGCACACACTCAATAACATTGTTTTCGAAATTCCGAAATGATTAACTCATATTTTAAAAGGGGAGAATTGTTTACTCAAGTGAAAGTCTCTACTTTGGTGAAATTATGTGTTTGTATTATTTTGAGTTTTTTTCGTATGGTTCTTACAAGGGTCATTTTTGCCAAATAAATTTAAAACCATTTAAAAATCTATCACAATAAGGTACAATAAAACTTGTTTCATACAGTTAGTATTGGATTTTTAAAAGAGTATTTCAATATAATATACTATCAAATATGTATTTCATTGGGTTTTTTTAATTACTGGTTTTTAAACTCTACATAGGGTGTTATTAAACTTGTATATCTTGTCAATATTTTAAATTAATATTAATAATTCCAAAATAGATTTTATAGATCCAATTGCTGATACCATTATCTTATATCGACTCAATTTGTACTTATCAAATTTAATAAGTTAACATTATTATAATATTCAATTAAAATAAGTTTATTCACAATTTTTATTTTAATCTCTGTGAAAACACTAATATATTTGTCTTTATACATTAACTTTAGTAATTCTTGTCTTTAGTAAGTCTTGTCTCAGATTTCTGGCAACCTGCAAAGAAAGAAATTTATGTTCGTATCTGCTGCTTGTAAATATGTAAGCTATGAGAAACCAAACACATTAATTCCCTGAATATTATTATTTTCTTGCTAACTCATTGTATGACCTTACTAATTTTCCCTTTACAAAAATTGGTCACTGTATGTATCAGTGGTATCTATTACTGGATAAGTTGCAAAAAAAAAAATACATCAACATCTAAAACGACTTATTCAGAAATTATTTATTCAATGACAATTAGTATATGAAATTATTATTTTTGAGTACGTTCTCGTTCATTTAGGATGTGCTTTAGTAGCCTATAGGCTTCTCCAAGCGGAATATTTATAGACAAACAATGAAAAGTTTCTGACTGTGTACCAGTTTGACTCTTGACCCGACCATGGCAAACTCAATGCTATCTTTTTTTGGTATGTTTTAGTACGTTCAACAAAAATGATTACTAACATTTTAATCATAAGTATGATAATGGTGAAAGTAGCTTAGACTTTAGAGAAAACCCACCCATTAGATCGTGAAAAGATGTTGGAAAAAGTACAGTGAAAATAAAACCACCCACAATGCACCCGTGTAGGATTCAAAAAACAAAAGCATTTTTGTTTAGTTTACAATCTAAATAAGTATTGGGATTGTACCTCAAATTACTTTTATATACCTAAGTAAACGTTATCTGTAAGCAGGGCCGTAAGCAGGATTTTTGTAAGGGGACGGGGGTTAATAATAAATTTTGTTGTGATTAGGTATAATTAGCTGGCAAACAACACAATAACCTAATATGTGATATAGTTATGATGACATATAAAATATCATTGAGATGTTTCCTTTAGTAATAACAATATTTCAAATATTTGTATTTTATTGGGACGATAAAAATTGTAAGCACACACACACAAAAAAAAAAGCACACAGTATTCGTATCACTCAACGCATTGACACCAACTGCTTGTCCAAGCTATACATTAAACTCCAGGGGAGAAATTATTAAGTAAGAGTCTTACAAATATCACTTCTTGCTGGAATCTACTACTGGAACAGTTTTTGTTCTCATCTCATTACATTGATATTGTTTTAACTAATATAGATTTATTTCTCAATGGGGAGAATTTGAACCCCCTCCCCCTCCTCTCTGTGCGTACGGCCCTGTCTGTAAGCAATGTTTAGTAACAAAAATTCATTTCACTTTTACCACGTTTGAAATGATTTCCTTACCAACGTTAGGATACTGGGTTTTGTGGTAGTGACGCGAAGAGAGTGTGGTCTGTTTGAGATTGAATCTCCCACCTCTTCTTGAAGTGCCTGTGGTGGGGTTCGGGAAACAAGTTCATTTCCTGGTGTGACAAACCTACTTGTACAATATTGCGGTAAGGTTAAAGCACGACCAGCTGTAGATTCAATTCTACAGCTCAAGAAGAGATGTCAGATAGAAGGGCACAATAATCATTACAGCACTAGAAGGATTGTCAGATGGCCTAGGAGGGGACCAGAAGTATTACAGCTCTAGAAGGATTGTTAGATGGCCTAGGAGGAGACCAGAAAGTATTACAGCTCTAGAAGGATTGTCAGATGGCCTAGGAGGAGACCAGAAGTATTACAGCTCTAGAAGGATTGTTAGATGGCCTAGGAGGAGACCAGAAGTATTACAGCTCTAGAAGGATTGTTAGATGGCCTAGGAGGAGACCAGAAGTATTACAGCTCTAGAAGGATTATCAGATGGCCTAGGAGGAGACCAGAATTATTACTGATCAATAATGAATTTCTGATAGCCTGGAAGGAGAACAGGGCACGTTGGAGGACAGGGGTTGAAATTTAACCCTGCAACTGGACCTAAGCTACTAACGAATCATTTCGTAGGTATGTTGACAAGGAAACAACAACATCGACCTAAGCTGAGGTCACATAAGCTTTCATGGCGACATCACTGGATATTCTAATTACTCCCTCAGCCTCCACACTAACATGCTTCACGTCACCAAACACACTTTTACAAACCTGTTGCCAGTTTGTGTGACGATCACGAAAAGGAAATTTTAGAAATCTTGATCAATATGTCAGTGAGCTCTTTAATCCTGCTACGGCCTTGTGCGTAATGCCATTTCCAACAGATCAACTCGTTCATTGCTGATTTATTTGTTTGAACAACTACTTTCATCGAGTATGAATAAAAATATGTACGATAGCTAAATCATGTTGGATAAACAGGTCATCTGGCAAACTGGTCATGTAAGAATCTAAATTATAAATCACATAAGAAAAACCATATCCGATATAGCAGTCCGAGAATCGAACCAATCTAGTATAATTCGAGTCTGACACCTTATACCTAGGGACCACCGGTGCAGATGTTTGCTTTCAAAAAGTTTTGACTATACCAGATGCGTGGAAATTCTTGGTAATTTCTCTTTTTTTAAAAAAGAAGAAGGTTCGTGCGTATTCGACTGACTGAAAAGTCTCCGATAACTGGTTTCGTTACAGCAGCTGGCGCCGTTGTGTTGCCTACACTTCAGGACCATCTCGACTAAAATAATAGCCCAAGTAAACTCAGGAATTCCAAATGAGTCACGATAAAACTGGTTGAGCTGGAAATTTTTCTGACTGGACATAGAGCTGCGTTAAGGACGATTCACACAGAATGCTAAGCTAAGATTTGCTCTGCTGTATAGAAAAATAACGGACCATATATTTAAATGTGCTGATTCACACAGAACGCTAAACTAAGCTATGCCTCGCTACGCCGCACTATGTTTTTTCCTAATGCTGGCTGGGCAATTTTTCCATATCCCTTCTTGAACACATCTTAAGTTGCGCATGCGCATAACACAACTTGGGCTCCGTGTTGAACAGACGCAGTGCTGCTGGTTCAGTGAACATAATTAAAGAAGTGTTTAAGTTTCGTTTTCAGTTTGTTTCACGTGTATTTAAGTAATATTCTATTTAGGTTTTATATTTATAAATGTGTTTATATTAAAATGGAAGCGTTAATTGAACAAGTCAAACCCCCACCTCCTAAATTATCTTCTTCTTCCAAAACAACTTCTAACAGCAGCATCTTCTCTTCCTCAGTACTATCATCTGAGCTCAAACAAGACATTTTGGAGAACGCAATCATAACTAAACTTCACTGGAGCAGACCAAAGAGAAACAACACTGAATTCTGGAGAAGAAAGAGGGACCATGGCTTAGCTTAGCAATGAGTGTGAAACCAAATTGACAAAGTCTTAGCATAGGACAGTACAGCACAGCTTGGCCTAGTTTAGCATTCTGTGTGTATCGGCCTTTAGGTCGCTGAATGAGACAAAACTGTAACGACCGAAGTGGTTTTTTCAGGGGTTACGGTCACCGGTCCATCAAAGTTTTGTGTGTGTGTGTGTGTGTGTGTGTGTGTGTACTGCGTCTTACTACCCGTCGGGACTATCCATATATTTACACTAAATGGGGTAGGGATGAGTAAGGTAACATTTAAAGCAAGTGAGACCGCATTTAAGTGAAGGGATAGTAGGAAAATATACAGGAAAAAACAACTGGCTTAAGTTTCAAGCCACAACCACCTCATCATTTGTAAACTAAATAAGACGTAGCCAATACGTTTACGTGATCACTGGCCTGGGTTTTCTGGTGTTAATAACACTTGTGTTCGTATACTTTTAAGCTCCAAATGATATCAATACTTAAAGGACTTGTAAAAATCATTATTATTAACCAAAGGAGAGAGCTATAATGCCACTAGTAATGAATACATTTTAGCGGTATGTTTGAAATATATAAGAATCATTTCTCCCACTCAAAGATAGTTTTGGAATATATAAGAAGCATTACTCCCACTCAACAATAGTTTTGGAATATATAAGAAGCATTAGTCCCACTCCACAATAGTTTTGAAATATATAAGAAGCATTAGTCCCACTCCACAATAGTTTTGGAATATATAAGAAGCATTACTCCCACTCAAAGATAGTTTTGGAATATATAAGAAGCATTACTCCCACTCAACAATAGTTTTGAAATATATAAGAAGCATTAGTCCCACTCCACAATAGTTTTGAAATATATAAGAAGCATTACTCCCACTCAACAATAGTTTTGAAATATATAAGAAGCATTAGTCCCACTCAACAATAGTTTTGAAATATATAAGAAGCATTACTCCCACTCAACAATAGTTTTGAAATATATAAGAAGCATTACTCCCACTCAACAATAGTTTTGAAATATATAAGAAGCATTACTCCCACTCAACAATAGTTTTGAAATATATAAGAAGCATTACTCCCACTCAACAATAGTTTTGAAATATATAAGAAGCATTACTCCCACTCAACAATAGTTTTGAAATATATAAGAAGCATTACTCCCACTCAACAATAGTTTTGAAATATATAAGAAGCATTACTCCCACTCAACAATAGTTTTGAAATATATAAGAAGCATTACTCCCACTCAACAATAGTTTTGAAATATATAAGAAGCATTACTCCCACTCAACAATAGTTTTGAAATATATAAGAAGCATTACTCCCACTCAACAATAGTTTTGAAATATATAAGAAGCATTACTCCCACTCAACAATAGTTTTGAAATATATAAGAAGCATTACTCCCACTCAACAATAGTTTTGAAATATATAAGAAGCATTACTCCCACTCAACAATAGTTTTGAAATATATAAGAAGCATTACTCCCACTCAACAATAGTTTTGAAATATATAAGAAGCATTACTCCCACTCAACAATAGTTTTGAAATATATAAGAAGCATTACTCCCACTCAACAATAGTTTTGAAATATATAAGAAGCATTACTCCCACTCAACAATAGTTTTGAAATATATAAGAAGCATTACTCCCACTCAACAATAGTTTTGAAATATATAAGAAGCATTACTCCCACTCAACAATAGTTTTGAAATATATAAGAAGCATTACTCCCACTCAACAATAGTTTTGAAATATATAAGAAGCATTACTCCCACTCAACAATAGTTTTGAAATATATAAGAAGCATTACTCCCACTCAACAATAGTTTTGAAATATATAAGAAGCATTACTCCCACTCAACAATAGTTTTGAAATATATAAGAAGCAATCTTCCTACTGAGCAATAGTTTTTAAAGACATAGGGAGTAGAAAAGATTCGAACCTTGACCTCCCCTTCACCGCCAATCTAGTCGATTAAAAATGCAAACGTAGCTACCTTTTTTTTTCTCTGTGCATCTCACGGACCTTAAAGTTTATTAATTTATTTACGTAGTAAGGTTTAGCTCTGTCTTTGATAAGTGCAATTTAATATTTTGTGAGGTTTATTTATTGTCGTTTTTATCTATTTTTAGATATTCAAAACAGGAGGTTCTCGGGCTATATAAGGGGGTAGGAGGGCTGGACGCTCAGAAGGACATACAATTAAAGAAGTGTAGATGTCAGCTTTTTACTGTTAATTCTCATCTCAGCCCAACTATGCTCAAGTACTTGGTGTTATTTTATCTGAACTATATAGTATAGGGTCTATACAAAATTTCATTTCTCTAGGTCTCAATGTGGGCCAATCTCTGCCATCCTGGTTCCACCATATTTGCTTTTTCAAGTCAATTTTTTTTTTCAGCTAAAGATGATATGCTTTGTACGCTATAGCTTCTATGCCAAATTTCAGTTCTCTAGGACTCAATTTGTACGTTACGTGTGCCATCTTGGATTCTTCAAATTTTGGATTTTTCTCATAAATCATAAATAATATTCGAATAAATTTTAGTTCACCAATGTATCTGTGAGCGGGATAAAGAGCCCTGGGAGCAGAAAGAGACACCGCATGGACTATATAATATAAAAACCAAGATTTAAAAAATTCAAGATGGTGGACATAACGTATAAATTGAGTCCTAGAATACTGAAATTTGGTAGAAACGTGAAAGAGCATGCCATCGTTAACAAAAAAAAAATGTATACTGTAGATTTAAAACAAACTTAGTAAACGCATGGACCCAATTAAGAACTAAAAGAGTTTTGATTTTTTTATTATAATCTAATTCAATATTTCAAGGAATAGTATGTAAACATAGCAACAGAATGCTCTACTGTATTTTAGGTAGCTGCCAATTGTAAAAAATTAAAATGAGACGAGATAATAATTTTAAACACGAATTGTCAATATAACCAAACGTAATTAATTCACTCTAAACGCACTCGTGTCACTCTCAAGATGGAATGAATAAGATGCAGAGTTTCCCCCAAGATAGCCTGGATACAAAACCTGTTATGAGCTTTGAATTGCTTATATGCGACATTCCACAAAGACTAATTAGAAGTCGACTTTAGTGGTCTTAGGATAAAATGCACGCCTAAGGACCCAATGTTCGTGGGTTCAAACCCAGCTGGGGTTGACGGATTTTGCTTAAGTGATAAAAAATACGTAGCACAACTTCCATCGGAGGGGAAGTAAAGCCGTCGATTGCGGCTTGTAAAAGGACCCTGGAAGGTGTGAGAAAATACCTTTTACCGGCAAAATTGATAGCCTCTTTCATTCTCGCTCATAGAAATTCTCGTGTGCTGATACAGGGGGGCCTACGGAAAATTATCCCGCCTCCAATATCTAGCAGGCGCCTCACTCTGAATTGGAGGAGGTCACTCCCCTTCCACCCATATTGTGACATGAAGAATGAGTCAATAAAGCTTTAGACAAGCAGTTCACTTGCTCATTCTTGACCACCTCAAATTCAGAGTGAGGCGCCTGCTGGATATAGGAGGCGGCCTACTTTTCTGTGGGACACTCTGTATAATCAGTCGGTTCAGAAAGTGTCCGTTTAATACCTCAAATAAATATAATAAAAATGAGTAAGAAGTGAGAAATTAAAACCGTAAGTCACCATCCTGGTGTTTGGCTGCCTTGTTTTGGAACAACTGTGACTGACTTCAAGAACATTAGCTGCATTTTCTCCAACGCTTAAGGAGGGTGTGTAGGAAAAGGTTTATGTAGCAAAACGTCTTTTGGCCAAAATAAATCAAATATTTCTCTAATAGAAACCAAGAGTTTAATTTTCTTCACGTGGTGAAATCAACAGTTGTTGAATACTTGTCATCATTGTGACACTAGATGACAAACATTTTTAAATGAAGAGAAAAAGTTGTCATCAAATTCCAAGACACCCTTGACAAATATTCAACCACTGTTGATATCACCATGCGAAAAAATTTAAACTCTATATTTATTCTGGAGCAATATTATAATTTTTTGCACCCAAAAAGAGATTTTATATACAAATTTCAAAAAACAATGGCCTTAGCTCGTATCGCCTACAATCCCGCCTTAACTTCACTCCATCCCCAAAGTAGGGAGAGGTTTTAAAATATGTATCCCACTGTCTACCAATTCCTTTTTTTTCCCCCTATTATTATTGTATTTATTTAGTGACAAACAATTACTACTCTTTCTTTTTTTATTACTAAACCCTTGTCTATTTTTAGACTTAGAAAAGAATACACGTGCTTCGGTGGCCACATGGTCTAAATCGTTAGTCTCGCAATAAAATGACATGCCGATATCAGGAGATAGATGTTCGAATACCAGTTGGGGTGTACTGAGGGTAGTTTTACATAAATGGTTTTACTCTCTCTCTCTCTCCACAAAATGCGGGTACACTTCATCTAAATTAAACCTCTCTCATCCCTATAACAATAAATTAACTAGCTCACAAATTCGTATGACCCAAATGGGTAGTAAAACACGGTGTTAAAAAAAAAGAATATATAATATTTTGTTAATAAAAAATTTAAAAATTTAAAAAAATTGGGAAAGGGAAAGGGCTTTAAGGTGGAATGGAATAGGACGCGAAAAAAGGTCAGTGTTTTTGCAGCTTTGATGGAAAAACTTTTTTTGGCTAAAATAAATAAAATATTTCTCCAGTACAAACACAATAATTTCATTTTCTTCACATGGTGACCTTAAAATTTCTTGGATATATTTTGTCAAGGGTGTCCTGGAATTTAATGATAACTTTTTCTCTTCATTTAAAAAGTTTCTTATCTAATGCTGCTATCTATACTAATGGCAGATATTCAAAAAATGATATCTCCATGTGAATAAAAATAACTATATGTTTGTATTGGAAAAATGTTTTAATTAGTTTATATAAAAAAATAGTTTTTCTCATAAAAACTTGAAAAACACTATTCCTATGTCCTTTTCCATCCCACCTTAATGTGACGTTATTAGCAAGGTCCTTAGTTAACCTAGCTCGTAAGAGATCAACTTCACAGTGGCTAAATTGGCTCTGGATCACCAGTGAGCCGTAACAGTTTGGGGGAAGATCAAAAAGACGCGACATAAAAATTGAGGAAAAAGAAAAAATCGTCTCGGTTGAATTTGAAAGTAGTCTACATTATATTTTGTTCATAAAAGCATGACTCTACAAAAAGAGATGGAGGGACAGAGAGAGGGAAATAGATAGGAAAGAGGACAATTTATTTTTGTTAAGCGAAATACGTCATAGCTTCTTTTATATATATATATATATGGCAGCTCTCGTTTCAATAATTGCAATAATAATAATAATAATATGAATGTATTTACTTACTTACTCTTTGACATTAGTAACTTGAAAGCTCATTCCTACACTGAGAAAAGTTCATCACATATCCCTATCTTGAGCTAGTTCTATCCAGTCCACCTCATTACACCCTATCCCTATCTTGAGCTAGTTCTATCCAGTCCACCTCATTACACCCTATCCCTATCTTGAGCTAGTTCTATCCAGTCCACCTCATTACACCCTATCCCTATCTTGAGCTAGTTCTATCCAGTCCACCTCATTACACCCTATCCCTATCTTGAGCTAGTTCTATCCAGTCCACCTCATTACACCCTATCCCTATCTTGAGCTAGTTATATCCAGTCCACCACATTACACCCTATCTCTATTTTGAGCTAGTTCTATCCAGTACACATCATTACACCCTATCCTTATCTTGAGCTAGTTCTATCCTGTCCACCTCATTACACCCTATTCCTATCTTGAGCTAGTTTTATCCAGTCCACCTAATTAAACCCTATCACTATCTTGAGCTAGTTCTATCCAGTCCACCTCATTAAACCCTATCTCTATCTTGAGCTAGTTTTATCCAGTCCACCTCATTAAACCCTATCACTATCTTGAGCTAGTTCTATCCAGTCCACCTCATTAAACCCTATCACTCTCTTGAGCTAGTTCTATCCAGTCCACCTCATTAAACCCTATCACTATCTTGAGCTAGTTCTATCCTGTCCACCGTATTCTAAAAGATTTGATTACCCTTGTGATGAATACAAGGTATGTAATTCATCATTATTCAGCCTTCTGACCTATCGATTACTTTCATCCTCTTTTGGACCAAATACCTTCCCAAGCACCCTGTTTCTTAACACAAATTTACATCACAAATTAAAATAAATCTCAAAAATAGTTATCTTGAAATTATTTATCTACATTATGTTAATTTTCTCTTTTTATTTTTGTTTATTTGAGGTAGTTAACGTGCAATTTCGGAACTTACTGATTATATTACCACAAGACTTAAAAACCAACTTAGATCTAGAACTGACACAACATCCAGCCCCCCAGCCGTTAATTCATCACTGTGAAAGGGAACCCCACATTACACCAATGATAAATTTTGTATTTGTATTTTTTAAAATAACACAATTACTACCCACTTCAGTGGCCGAATGGTCTGTCTAAGGCGTCATTGTCGTGTTATACTGGACTGATGATGACAGGGAGATCAAGGTTCGAATCTCAGTCGAGTGTGCTGAGGGTGGTTTTTCCTAAATTGTTTCCCACTCTCCTTCCACGCAAATTCGATTCGATTACTTCCAAAATGCTTCCTTCCTCGTCCCTACCTAATTAGAATAATTATCATATGAATTTTTTTTTATAACATGAACAGGTAATAGTCGGTGACCTGGAGGCCTAGGGGTAAGGTGTCAGACTTCTGTGTTGGCGGCCGGGGTTCAATCCTCGGTCCCGGCAAAGATTTATCTGATTACCAAACCCTTCCTTCAACTCTGACAATACAACTTGTGAATGTGGGGAATGCCCAGGCCTCCACCGTGGTTCGGATTCCACGTTAAATTGTAGGTCCTCCATTTCATATCACAATCACCCTACCATTCATTACACATTAGCGTAAGTGCGTATAACCCTAACGGGTAGTAAGACACGGTGCTAATAATAATAATAATAATAATAAACAGGTAATAACACGCAGATATAATAAATCACATAATTATTCTAATTTTTAGCTATTTAACTTCCAAACACAATTTTAATACTAATTTTTTCAATGATAAAATTCCTCCCCTAATACTGTAGGTGTTCCTTGATAATTTTAGTGTTCCATGAGTTGAAAAATGTTGAAATTCGCTGCCTTGAGAGTGGGGATGTGGTATCGAAAGAAAAGTATCGATACTGTATTAATTAAAAGTATCGGAAGAAAAATATCGATACCGTACTAGTATAAATAACAGTAATTATCGGTATCGAAATTTTTAATCGGTAAAAATATTTTTTCATCCAGTAATAATAATTTCAATTTTTGAATCAATTTTTTATTTTCATGTTTATTTAAACACTGAAAATTATAATGGTTTTTAATATTTTAATATAAATTTTAAAAGATGCTTGTCCGCTATCCAACTGCTTAAGAAACTTCCATAATTCAATTTTGGGAAATTCAATTGTTTAACTACGTTCGTCGTTTATATACTCTATCAAGATAGATTATATTAACTACTGACATACAATAGAAGAATGGCCGGCTCTGCTTTGCTTTATCTAACTAAGCAGATAAAATTGTCTGCTTCGTTAGCTTGGGGCACCCTTAAGTTTATTGAGCTCTATAAAAGCGGCTTTTGTTTAGTGTGTGATGACCGTGTTCAATGATAAAAGGGTAGTAGATTGGTCGACACTAGCCCAGTCAGGCTGCATTGATAAACAAAGAGGAAACAACAGCTATGAATTATGACGAGTTAAAAAAGATTGAATGCTAGAGTTGCTTCTTGCTTTTCATACAGAAAACGAGTGAGAATTGAGAAATAGTGTCATAAGTTCCTCCTCCACAGTCCACCCTGGTAAAAACTTTAATCAAAGCATGAGTGACGATAACAAAAAAAAATTGTTTCTTTCGTTACCGATCCGATACCGGAGTGTGAGTACTATTATCAGTAATAGTATCGGGGGGAAAAAAAGTATCGAGTAAAAAATACTAATATCGATATTGGTAAAGTATCGATACTTTTTTCATATCTATACTTAAGAGGTTAGAGGTTAGCTACGTAGAACTAATAACAGGTAGCCAAACAAGTGAGCATCGAAAAATGTATCTACTGGATAAATAGTTTTTATTTATTTGGACCAAATAAGCTTGTCACTGTAAAAATTAATATAATAATGACCTTGACTTTATCCCCCCCCCCCCTATTTTCTTTAACACCATGTCTTATTACGCGTTCATACTATAGGATTATGTACTAAATACTCTAATGTTAAAGATGAGGTAGGTTATACTTAAAGGAAGTGTACCCGCATTTACGAGAATAGAACATTATTTTATACAAACCACCCTCAGTACACCCGACTGAGATTCGAACCTTGATCTCCCCGTCATTGGCAGTCAAGGCTAATGCGAGAGTAGCGCCTTAGACCATGCGGCCACCGAAGCGGGTAACACATTACTTATTGACATTTCACAGCAAGCGATTGAACTAAAATTGATGTGATGCACGAGTAAGCATGAGCTAACGTTTTCACCACTATCGTTATTATTATTATTATTATTAGCACCGCGTCTTACTACCCGTTCGGGTTATACGCACTTACGCTAATGTGTAATGGTAGGGTGATTGTGAGATGAAATGGAGGACCTACAGTTTAACGTGGAATCCGAACCACGGTGGAGACCTGGCATTCCCCACATTCACAAGATGTCTTGTCAGAGGTGAAGGAAGGGTTTGGTAATCAGATAAATCTGTGCCGGGACCGAGGATTGAACCCTGGACCCCCAACACAGTAGTCTGACACCTTACCCCTAGACCACCAGGTCACCCTTCTACCACTATCAATAACTGCCGTGAATCTTGAAGGTCATTCTGACGAGATGTTGTTTATAATTAGTATCAATAGTAGCTCGTAGTAGTTTTACTTAGTTTGGTTTCATAGATCAGTTAACAAAACGATGTCACCATTCGTAAGAAAGGAAATATTTTTGGGCCAACGAGAGAAAATCCGATACAAGTTTGTTGTAAGTTTGGGTGAATATTGGAACTGTTTCAGCAAAAAGCTCACAATCAATAAATAAGTACTTGTGAGCTGGTTTTGTTTTGTTGAAAAAGCGAGGCAACCTGTTGCTCTGACAACCAACATTGACAGTCTAGAAACTTAGTCGATACACTCTTTCTAATTTCCAAATTGTATGTTTTGTTATAGGGATAGATAAACGCCAGATTTTATTCTAAAAATATTTTAAATAGATAACTAAAGACAAAATATAAATTTTTTGTCACACGGTTTTTTTAAAAACATTTTTGTATATTTTTACAATTAAAGTTAATAAACGATATTGATGATGTGTTTATTTGTCAACAAAATTAATAGCCATGCTGGTTTAGTTTTTCAGTTTATGCAAACGACCTATTTCGCGTAAAGTTACCGCTTGGTTTCCATTTCAAAGTGTAATTTTCATCGATATAGAGGGCAATACCATATTTTTTTTTACTCATTTCACTTTTTAGACGTATTTAACGTGCTCTTTCTTAACCGACTGATTATATCAACACACAATAATTTCTATGAGCAAGCGTGAAAGGTCCTATCGATTTCACCGGGAAAGGTATTTTCACCTTCCAGGGTTCTTTTACAAGCCACAAGCGACGGTACTAAGGAAATTTTTTGGTTCGATGGGGAATTCTGGCACAATCCCTTATCCATACGACATTAGTGTAGCAAAATATGTGAACTGATAGGACGGGTAGTAAGACAAGAATAAAAAAAATTGTAAAATCTTTAAACTTTCAAACTGAACATGTCAGATCATTTCTAAGTTTTCTAAAAAAAAAATCCTATATACACAATAACCTTGTTAATCCGAACAAAATGGGACCGAAACTTGTTCGAATTAGTGAAAACTCGGTTTGAGCTAGAAAATAAAAGGATACAGTATTTTCAAGAATTTTAAATTACAGTTAGATGAGTTTGAACAAATTTTCATTTATTTAACTGATATATAACACGTAATATATCCTGTAATTATTTTAAGTTACAGGAAAACACATTGTGTTGACTTACAACATTATCATATATAACTGATTCTTACAATTATCTTTTAGCTTTGAGCTTGTTAAACATTAAAATATATTTCATTTTACTTATTTTTCTCTCTCGTCTCCCGAAAAGTGTGTTCGGATTATTCAAAATTTCAGACTACCGGTGTTTGTTCTAATGGTGTCTTGTCATAATATTGGCCCTTTATATTCAATTTACACAAGGGATAAATCAAATGAGATGCTTTGCAGACGTTTAGAAATCCCGGATAATTTTTAAAAAGGTTTGGCATTTTTAATATTGTTTTCACCAAAATGTAGGTGAAAGTTATGAGTATTTATAAAGTTTGAATTTAAAGTTACAAGTATTATAAAAAGTGTGATAGTTTATATAAAACCCAATAAAAGAATCTACCACTATCTTAAAATGTGCTCTTTTTACCCTATTAAACATGACTTCATTTGATGGAGAAAAACTATTTATAGTTATAGATTTCTAACCTCTTTCGTTAATCTAAGAAGTACAAGTTTTCGTGTAACTAGTCATTGATTTTTTCTTAAGCATCAAACTCAAAATTCAAACCTTTTAACTGATCAAAAACCTGGTGATAATTTTTACCTATATTTAGTTAAAAACGATATTTAAAAATATCTAACAACTTCTTTAATAATCCAGGATTTCTAAACGTCTAAAACTCTTCTCAGTAATCTCCTTCCTATTTATCTCCCTTAACGCAATACAATTTAGCCAAAAAGGAAGTGTTTTATCGACTAGTTTGCTTAATTATTTTTCTAATATATTTAAATAAATGATATCACCTCATAATGTTTATGTAAATATATCAGTAAATCAGTGGTACAACTAACCAAAAGAACGTGGTTTGAATCTCTATCGAGACGAATTTTTCAAACAGATCATGACAAGCTATCAAATGAACTATTAAACGTACACATTTATACATTGGATTAGATAAATGTATTATCAAAATATTTTAATATCTTTGAAAAAAATGTGTAAGCGCTTTTAATAGAAAACATAGTGGGAAATTGTTGAATTATGAATATTTTTTTATTCAAAACAATAAATAATTCTTGTTTCAATATTTATGAAAAGAAAGTAAACTTATTTTCCTTAATAGAATGTACTGTCATTTTTAGTGGTTTTTTTAATTTAAATATTTTTTAATAATCAACCTTATATACCTATTACAATTATTATATTAATTGAAAATAATGAACATAACCAAAACAGGTAGTAAAACGCGGTGAAAGGAAAAAAGAAACCTTAAAATAAAACTGTTTATTAATAAACATACGGTTTATAAGATATGACGTCATTTAGCTTAAACTAAATATAGGTTGAAATATTTTTATATTTAGCTTGATTTATTTATTAAAGTAAAAGGGTAAAAAAACACTTAAAAACAATATATTATGATACAATAAACTGGAATCAAAATAAAAGCTATTTCAATTTAAAGGCGTGTAAACATTTTTGTAGCCTCTATTATTTTTATCACCGCGTCTTACTACCTGCTTAGGTTATACACATATATGATAATATCTTTAATAGGGTAGGGATGAGGAAGTAATAATTTTAGAGGTAATCTACCCGCATTTGTGTGGAGGAAGAGTGGGAAGACCATTTAGGAAAAATACCAACCAGGACTCAAACCGTGATCTCCCTGTCATCAGCAATACACAATAATGATGCCTTAGACGTTTAGGCCACTGACGTTGGCTACTGTTATTTTAAATTTATTATTTAATGAGAGTACTCTTAACATCAAAGCTGTGTGCCCATTAAAAAAATTAGCCATATTTCAGTGCGTTAAATTTTAATAGTTAATTCTAAATAATTTATTTGAATTTTATTTCAGAATCAACCTAATATTTTAATAACAACATTATTCATATGACCATAACATGATACTTCACTTTATCGATTCAAAACTTTAGTGAAACACAATAAAACCGAGTAAACAAAATGACAAGAATAATATGAGATATTAAAAATATATATATTATGTTTGTGGAATCACTGACAGTGAGTGGTTCTTTCGTGTAATAAACTGTCGGTGTTTGTTGTCACTAACTATGTGTTAAGCACGTAACAGAAACCGGTACGACACAATTGTGAGGCTAGGAATTGTTGACTCACCAACACCCTTCAACAGGCAAACATTGAGGGGATACTACTGACGGCGCAGCCTGACGAAAGAGCTGATTGCAAGATGAGAACTGAAGTTGCCCACACTCTTACTACTATTACTATGGAAAAGCTAGCTTGGGGAAGGCAGGGGGAGTTTCACCTGCGCGTTGCACTTCGTACCCACGATCGATAGCAGTGGACCACGGATAAACAGAATAAAAAGAGATCTCACTTCATTGAACTGATGATGGCAGTCCAAATTTTAAAAAAAGACAAAATCTGACAGATAAAAAAGAGTTATTACATTGGATTAGTATCCATTCAGGTCATACGTTTTAAGTTTGATTCACAAACTCGCCGAAAAATAGAAAGCAGAATCTGCGCAGTAATTCACACACTTTAAGTTGACCCATGATGCATTGCAACGCTTTAAAACAGCTGATTATCAAAATATTTTATTTTCTAGTGGATAAACATATATTTTAGATCATTGTCCCGATGGTTGTTTACAAATTATAACGCTGTGTCGGGGCACAATCCAATACATCGATACAAGCATTACATTAACAGGTTATTTCAAATCTCCCTCCTCACAACAAAGCTGTCTGCTCGCTTCTAGCTCTACAGCGCATGCGCACTGATATGAGATGGTTACTTCTGAGATTTGATTGGTTCTCTTGTTCCGAACATATCAGACAGAGCGGACAAAATAGAGAATAGTTGAACTTCAGCGGAACATCTCGCGACGATTAAGCGGAAATCTTGTGATTGGCTTAAAACGTGTCGTGTGGCCACGTTTCTGTTCTGCGCTTGTTTTTCGGCGAACGTGTAAATCCACAATAAGTTCTATTAACGCTAATGGTTTTAGGGATTGGGAAGATTATATTAACCGCTTCGGTGTCTGCATGGTTTAAGGCGCTACTCTCACAGTAGACTAGACTGCCGATGATGGGTAGATCAAGATTCAAATCTCATTCAGATGTACTGAGGGTGGTTTTTCTGAAATGTTTTTCCACTCTCCTTTCACGCAAATGTTGGTACACTTTATCTAAATGTAAATTTCCTAATTCTTAAAACTACTAGCGTAATTAGTACGTACAACCCGAACGTGTAGTAAGACGCGGTGATAAAAAAAAGGTTATATTTAGAGGAAGTCGACCCACATTTGCGTGGATGGAGAGTGGAAAACAATTTTCAATAAACCACCCTCAGTACACCCAACTGAGATTCGAACCTCGATCTCCCCGTCATCGTCATGCAGTCTAGTCAACTGTGTGAGTAGCGCCTTAGACCACGAGGCCACCGATCAGAGTCCTAACGTATAAGCAATACCATAGTACAGCGATTCTCAAACTTTCGTTATATTGTACCCCTAGGCCGTGTCTAAAAGTTTAATATACCCCCAAGATAAAAATATATCCAAATGACAGGCTTTAAAAAATATCACTTGGTAAATTATTAATCTATTTAATCTACTGGGGAAAACTATCCGTAATAAAAATATTTCAAATATGACAAAACTAGTTAGAGAGAATCCTACTGTTATAGCCTTAACATTATCTCTTATATTAGGTGACCTGGTGGTTTAGGGGTAAGGTGTCAGACTTCTATGCTGGCGGCCGGGGTTCAATCCTCGGTCCCGGCAAAGATTCATCTGATTACCAAACCCTTCCTTCACCTCTGACAAGACATCTTGTGAATGTGAGGAATGTCAGACCTCTACCGTGGTTCGGATTCCACGTTAAACTGTAGGTCCTTCATTTCATCTCACAATCACCCCTACCATTACACATTAGCGTAAGTGCATATAACCCGAACGGGTAGTAAGACGCGATGCTAATAATAATAATTATTATTATCTCTTATTGAGAATAGTTATGATCAGTTAAAAAAACATAATTTTAGTGTAAAAAGTTTTATACATTTTCTTCACAAATTCGTTAAAAAATAAAGAAAAAAGTAAATCTAAACACAATATTTTCAAATCAAAGTTGTTTATTGTTATTCTGGAGTTCACAACTTTTTGAAGTCTGGTTGTCCAGTAAAAACTTTCAAGCGGAGGTCCGGATCAAAATTTATTCTATTGCGGTACTTATTTTTAGGTACACCATGGATAAAAAACCACTCACAGAGATATGTTGTTGGGAAAGGCATCATAAACTGCTAATATAGAAGGTATCAAGTAGAGGGTTGAAAATTCTCATAAATTGGTCTCCAGCCGAGCAAATAGGGGTAAAAGAGGGGTGGAAATAACCAGATTATGGTAACTGCCAACAATTATGGTTTTCCATAAGTCCCTTGTTATTTTGCCAATCTTCCCTTGAGAGCTGCCTGCGTACCCCTGGGGGTACGCGTACCACAGTTTGAGAACCTTTCAGTTTCAAATAAGTGTAACTTAAACTTTTTTCTAAAGCCTCACAATATTTATTTTATATCTATTTATTTCCTATAATTTAGTCTCAAGAGTTTCGCCCTATAAAGAGTTAATAGTTTGATCTCGAAGTAGATTGGATCATTGGTGAAGATAAGGTCAAGGTTTGAACCTAGGCCTTGGTGGAGCATAAGACGTGGTTTTCCTATCCCCTCTCCCCCGCGAATCGCTGGTGCATTTACTCTAAGTTTATCTCCCGTTACAATCCCAATATACTACGTCTTTAATAGCACCGGCGTTGAACGTATTAGTCGGAACCAAATTCAAAATATTTCTTAAACTTGAGAGTAGATGACTTGGTGGTCTAGGGGTAAGGTGTCAGACTTCTGTGTTGAGGGTCCGGGGTTCAATCCTCAGTCCCGGCACAGATTTATCTGATTACCAAACCCTCCCTTCACCTCTGACAAGACGTGTATTAATCACAACTTGTGAATGTGTGGAAACTCCACCGTGGTTCGGATCCCACGTTAAACTGTAGGTCCTCCATTTCATCTCACAATCACCCTACCATTACACATTATCATAAGTGTGTACAACCCGAACGGGTAGTAAGACGCGGTGCTAATAATAATAAATAATAATTATCTTAAACTTGAGAATTCCTTTCAAAGTTTTTCCTCTTCATTCCTTGTCTATGGGTCGATAGAAAGACGAACGCTATTTCTTTTAAAGAAAACAAACTATTGTAAACAAATCCCTCGCATTACATCTCTTCACTCATAAAATACTTTCCCTCTCGTCAGATTTAAATAGCTTGATAGCGAGGAAAAGTTGGCCTTGGGGGGGTCTGGGAGTAAAGTGCTCGCCTTACGACTCGATGTTCGTGGGTTCAAACCCAGCCGGGATCGATGAATTTTTCTTGAGCGATAAAAATACGTAGCTTAACTTCCTTCGGAGGAAAAAAAGCCGTCGTTCCTATATTAATTGTGGTATGTAAAAGAACCCCAGACAAACCACTCTTAATAGACCTGACAGAGATTCGAAACCCTATCTTCCCATCACAAGAAGACCAGTTTAACACGAGAAAGTGACGCCCTAAGCCATTCGGCCACTGAAGTGAGTGTGAATGTTTTTGTGGGTGTCGAAGTCAAAAAAAAGGAAATTTAATCTTTGACTTCAAGTAACATTTCGAAGCTATGTACACCTCTTGATTTTGATTTTTCTTTTTAGCACCTCGTCTTACTACCCGTTTGGATTGTATGCTCATGGTTAAAGGGACTAGGAAGATTATATTTAGATTAAAAGTGCCCGCATTTGCGTTTAGGGAGAATGGGAAACTTATTTTGTAAAAAAACACTCTCAGTACACCAGAATAGATTCGAACTTTGATCTCCCCGTCATCACTAGTCTAGTCTGCTGTTAAAGTAGCGCCTTAGTCCCCACAGCCACCAAAGCGAGTCATACAAATTGGTTATATGTATTATTTTCTTATTTGCGATGCAGCTGACTTGGGGTGTGTGCGCGCGCGTGTGTGTGTGTGTGTGTGTGTGTGTGTGTGTGTGTGTGTGTAA
>CABEEJ010002190.1:44421-65765 GCA_901482245.1 Timema douglasi
GTATATATATATATATATATATATATATATATATATATGTATATATACACACTAGCAATCCCGCATGGCGTTGCCCGTGACCCACTGTGTTATAATAATTACATGATCCCACCCCCGCCCCCATAGTTTCCGATTCGCCATGATAATTTAATTATCAGAATAACAATATTTTCTTCAAAATGTTGTTAAAAACAGCATAGTTAAAAAAGTTAAATAAAAATGTATAAATCCATCCACCTGAGTTCCAAAATTTCATATCTCACAAACAAACTCACCGACAAGTACTTCCTTTTATTATTTTATATATACGAGTATATATGCATATATATTTGTGAGTGTGTTCCTAACCTTCAAGCTTTCCTCAAATAATAATGCCCGCAGTATTCTAGAAAAAAAAAGAATAATTTAAATATCCATTACGTTTTCATTTTCTTATAACATTTTCGATTATCGCCGATCAGGGTTATTTTTATCATAAATATTATTTTAAAGTATTTGATATACCTACGAGTTTACAAGCGAGAAAGATAAACTCCTAATAAATGGGTGCATTTCCACTGAAACAAACCTTCCTAATCCCTAACACATTAGCGTAATTAGTGCATATGAGTATAACCGGAATTTGTAGTACGATACGGTACTGAAAAAAACTGAATTTAATTATGATTATCTATTTTTCCAACTTAAGAAGATGACAAAAAACTTTTCTACCACTCTGTGTGGTTAAATAATTGTTAAATCAATGACATCACTAACCACTAACTTTTCTTGTTCTCCAAAAGAGCGTCACACATTAACTAAGACAAGGACACACTTACCTAAAGAGACAACTCAATATGTTAAAAGGTTCTTAGCAAAAATAAAACGTCATTATTGACACGTTCCAAATTTAAACTTAACCTTCTACAACGCTGCCTGCACAGATTAATTTCCGTTCAGGTGAAAGAAATACGACAAAGATGCAATATAACACTAACCCACAATAAGATCCAGTCTTACGAATTAATAACTGGGAATATATATAGATACACAGGAATTCGCCAGAGACAGAAAGATGTTTCCAAGTGAGGTTTGCTGCGTTCTTCATATGACAAGAGTGAAATTAGTATCAGTTTAGTTGTTTACTAATTTAAAAAAAATTATTTTCCATTGTGTTGTATTTTTTAAGAATATATGGTAGAATACATTATTATCATTATTACCACCGCATCTTACTACCCGTTCGGGTTATACGCACTTACGCTAATGTGTAATGGTAGGGTGATTGTGAGATGAAATGGAAGGACCTACAGTTTAACGGGGGATCCGAACCACGGTGGAGGCCTGGCACTCACCACATTCACAAGTTGTGATTAATACACGTCTTGTCATAGGTGAAGGAAAGGTTTGGTAATCAGATAAATCTGTGCCGGGACCGAGGGTTGAACCCCGGACCCCCAACACAGAAGTGTGACACCTTACCCCCTAGACCACCAGGTCACCAAGTAGAATCAAGAAAACCACATTTAAATATGACGTCAAAGTCCAGATTTTTTTTTCTTTTCTTTTTAGCACGGCGTCTTACTACACATTCTGGTTATACGTTTATGTACTAATTACGATAGTGGATCCGGCCGAGATTCGAAGCTCGATCACCCCCTTATTGGCAATCTAGTCTATTGCGGGAGTAGCACGTTAGATTAAGCGGAAACTTAGGTGTGTGTTCTGGCTGTATTGTCTCGGGTGTTCAGGCTGTATTGCCTCAGGTGTTCAGGCTGTATTACCTCGGGTCTTCTGGCTGTGTTGCCTTGGGTGTTCTGGCTCTATTATCTCGGGTGTTCTGGCTGTGTTGCCTTGGGTGTTCTGGCTGTATTGTCTCGGGTGTTCTGGCTGTATTACCTCGGGTTTTCTGGCTGTATTGTCTCGGGTGTTCTGGCTGTATTACCTCGGGTGTTCTGGTTGTGTTGCCTTGGGTGTTCTGGCTGTATTGTCTCGGGTGTTCTGGCTGTATTGTCTTGGGTGTTCTGGCTGTATTACCTCGGGTTTTCTGGCTGTATTGTCTCGGGTGTTCAGGCTGTATTGCCTCAGGTGTTCTGGCTGTATTGTGTAAGTTAAATGTTATCCGAGAGGTTAGATGGCTCTTAAGGTCATCTTACACAAGAAATATTTAAAATTCTGATCAATGACCAATAGCATTCAATTTCATACTATTTCTATTTCATACCTTTAACAATATTGTATAGTAAAAAAGTTGCATTGCATTTCTTAATGAACACGTCCCACTCATCTGGAACGTGAAGTCTTTGCAGACCATGAAAAACAGCGGTCTTGAGCTGACGTGCAATGTTCTTTGTACAACAGACTCAAAATGCCCACTTGCGTTGAATATAATTACTTTACATTCATTACTGTTTCCAGCCTGTGGTCAGTTCTTTATTCAGGCCATATATTTTCCACCACCGGCTGGCTAGGCCTGTCGTAGCTTTTTATGTCTTATAGTCTAACTTAAGACTAGGACAGGCACAACATCTAGACCCCCGACCGTTAATTCATCACTGCTGCATTTTTTGCCATGCCAAGAATCAAACCTGAGACCTTAAGGTGCAGCAGAAGGGAGCAAGAGTAATTTTACGATTTTTATAACATTACATTTTTTTTGGCCAAAATGAATCAAATATTTCTCCAGTAGCAACGTAGAGTTTGGTTTTCTGCACATTCTCGTATCAACAGATCTTGAATATCTGTCAAGGGTGTCCTAGAATTTGGTCAAAATATTTTCAATAAATAGAAAAAGTTTTGACAAAATGACACTATTTCTCAATTCTCACTCATTTTCTGTATGACAAGCAAGGAGAACTCTAGCTGGTATGGTAGAATCTTTTTTAATATCCATCATACAATACTATTCATCATACCTTTCAAGTTCAAACATAGACGTGATAGACCTAAATATACTATAAAATGGTTAAATAATTATATTTTTCAGCGTTTAAATAAATGTGAAAATAGAATTATGACATAAAAGTTGAAATTATTATCACTAAATAAAGAAAATATATTTTTCCAGATTAAAATTTCGATACTGATACTTACTGTTCTCGATACTTTTCTTTCGATACTAGTACGGTATCGATATTTTTCTTTCGATACCGCATCCCTACTCCCGAGTCGAATGTGGCTGCGTTATCTGATAGCTCGTGATCTTAACTGATCAAACATTTGTAGCTGACGATTTCCGCACGTCCATCATAGACTCTGCCTTAAAATATGAGTGAAGAATGACCCTGGGCATGGGACGACACCTGGATAGCTCAGTGGTTAGAGCATTGACGTACTAAGCCAAAATTCCAGGGTTCGGTTCCCGTATCAAGGTGTCATTTTTCAATTTAAAGAACACAATTACTCTAGCCAATAAAAGTACTTTATATTGATATAAATGTACCCTATACGGGATTCCAACAAATTCCAGGGGGGCGGGGGGTTCCAGACACCCCGAGCCTCCACTTTCGAAACCCTTTCTAACTATGGAGACCGGAGAGTTTAACTATTTAACAACCCAGTTGATAAAGGTCGTGGATAAAATTTTCGAGTTTAGATTGAAGTAAATTTTAAGAAAAGATATTCCGAAATAAATTATATGTCACAATCACTTTCTAATATAGTCTAATAAAGTTTTTCTAAAAAAATAAACATATTTTTGGTCATTGTATGAAACACTCTTCAGATATAAATTTGGAACAAAGTTATTATATTCATTATACATCATTAGTTTTATTTAATCAATCAGTAAACTACTATACATTTTTTTAAATATTACAGTGCTATTTATAATGTAGAACACTCCCTAGATTTCCATTTTAAATAAAATCGTTTGAGCCATTTTTGAAATATTTAAATTTTAAAACATTAGTCATCAGTAAACGACTTATAAGTAAATATTTTTCTCTAAAAAATTATAATTTAGCAATATGCCTATTTATCATGTAAAACGCACCCTAAATTTCAAATTTGAACAAAAACGTTAAAGCCACATTCGAAATATTTTGAATTTTAAAAAAATGTTCACAATTAAACTACCTATAAGCAATTTTTCTCTGAAAAGCAAGTACTCAGTTCTATTCATCATTTAAGACGCTCCTAAGATATACTTTTTAACCCAAATCCTTGAAACACGCTTGCATGGCCGCATGGTCTAACGTGCTAACCTCACAGTAGACTTTACTGCTGATAACGGGGAGATGAAGGTTCGAATCTCCGTCGGGTATACTGAGGGTGTTTTTTCTAAAATTGTTCACCACGCTACCTACACTCAAATACGGTTACACTTCCTCAAAACATAACTTTCCTAGTCCTAAAAACCATTAGTGTGAATAGACACAAGCGTATAACCCGAACGGTTAGTAAAACACAAAACTAAGGGGGAAAAAAATCATTTAAGAAATTTTCTAGAAGCATGTATTTTTCGAAAATAAGTCTTTAGTAAACCACCCTTAACCGAATTTTCTCCCAAAACATAAGTATTATTTGTCATGTCAAATACACCCAAGGTGTCCATTCTGAACAAACATCCTCGGTCAAAATTGGTCACACCAACAATTAATGTCAGTTAGATCTATCTTCATTCCGCTTGGGCCACCTTCCAAAACCTGATTTTTCAATCCCTTTCATCGTCGAAGGCTCAATTTTTAAGTCATTTAATGTTGAGTGCCACAATTAGGCTAATTTGACATTGATATTGAAACAAGTATTCCCAAGGTTTTTGTCTTGTAACTAGAGAAAAGCTTTCCGGTAGTAAACATTTATTGTTTTTTTTTATTTTAATTGCTACACATTATTCCATTGGTGATCTTTTTTTTCTTTTTTTTGTTGGCTTTACAATGATGACAGTTTTGAAGTCAATAATGGTGGTTGTGCTAAGTTAAAGACTTTTACATGCTTTTTCCCCTGTTATTTTAATTGATCGTTTATCTTGACATTAGAATGTCGCCTTCAGTTTAATTATCTATAATAAGATGTCAAGCTCATTAGACATTCCAAACACGATGGTTTGTTTCAGGAAACGCTGTTGGATCAGACTTACGTCATACTGCTTAGCTGCAAGCGATCTAGGCCATGCCATCGGCATGACTTCGGAAACAGTAGAGTTGCTGACAGCTTTGGAGGTCCTTAAATAAACAAATGTTTTAAATACGCATGTGTACGCATAAGTACAGTAGCCCCATGGCTATTATGGTGCTGACTGACAGCTCACAGCTGACTTCTGACAGTCAACATTTATGTATATATCTAAATTTTGGCTGTCAGACGTGACAGCTGCTAAACACATGGTTTTGCAGATCATCTGGTTCATCGTAGGGATACATAATTTGGTCTGGTAACTTTTCAAAGTCGTCAGCTGTCAGTCAGCACCAAAGAAGCCATGGGGCTACTGTACTCATATGTACTAATTACGCTAATGTGTTAGGGATGAGGAAGGTTTAACTTAAAGGAAGTGTACCCACATTTGCGTTGAGGGAGAGGGGGAAATTATTTATTTAAAAAAAACACCCTCAGTAACCCGAGTGGGATTCAAGCCCCTCTCCATCAGTCTATTCTATTGAGAGAATAATGCCTTAGATCATGCAGCCACCAAACCTGGTCTCCCTTTATAAAATGGGTATGTATATTATTAAAAAGAAATTTTGATGTTTTTATTAATATATTTTATTTTTTAAGTATTTTGTGGATTGACACGTTTGCCAAAAAACAAGAGAAGAACAGAGAAGTGGCCACGTGACTAGTTCTAATCCAATCACAAGCTTTCCTGTGTGAGCTGTTCTGCTAAAGTTCAGCTCACCTTCACTTCGTCTGCTCTACCTGAGATGTTCGGCACAGGAAGAATAAATCAAATCAGTGCGCATGCGCTTAAGAGCTAGAAACGACTAGACAGCTTGGTTATATTTTATAAGAAGATTTGAAATAACCTGTTAAAGGGTATGTATTGGATTGTGCCATGTCACAGCATATAATTTTGACTACATCCAGTAGAAATGTGTTGATTTGAGTTTAGTGTTTAGAAAGCACACGCTAAATATCGCAATTCACCAAAGGAATCTTATAAATGTTGTTTAACCAACTCAAGACATGTTCGGTAATGGAATTTTCCTCAAAGGTTCACGTTGCTTGTGGTGTGTTGCTAGGGTAAGAAGAGTTTGTTAGAACTGTGCATGTGATATATTCTCCCCGACACTGAAAACAAGTTCTGCTCTACATGCCTCACATGGGAATGTAAGTTCGTTGATACCTGACCAATGATTGATCTACTGAGTGATGAACACAATTCACATGTACAGTTAAAACAAGCTCTGCTCTACATGCCTCACATGGGAATGTAAGTTCGTTGATACCTGACCAATGATTGATCTACTGAGTGATGAACACAATTCCCATGTACAGTTAAAACAAGCTCTGCTCTACATGCCTCACATGGGAATGTAAGTTCGTTGATACCTGACAAATGATTGATCTACTGAGTGATGAACACAATTCACATGTACAGTTAAAACAAGCTCTGCTCTACATACCTCACATGGGAATGTAAGTTCGTTGATACCTGACCCATGATTGATCTACTGAGTGATGAACACAATTCACATGTACAGTTAAAACAAGCTCTGCTCTACATGCCTCACATGGGAATGTAAGTTCGTTGATACCTGACCCATGATTGATCTACTGAGTGATGAACACAATTCACATGTACAGTTAAAACAAGCTCTGCTCTACCTCACGTGGGAATGTAAGTTCGTTGATACCTGACCCATGATTGATCTACTGAGTGATGAACACAATTCACATGTACAGTTAAAACAAGTTCTGCTCTACATGCCTCACATGCGAATGTAAGTTCGTTGATACCTGACCAATGATTGATCTACTGAGTGATGAACACAATTCACAGGTAGAGTTTAAACAAGCTCTTCTCTACCTCACATGGGAAGGTATATTCGTCAATACCTTGTGTGCTCGTTGATACTTGACCAATGAGTGTTCTACTGAGTGATGAACACAATTAAAAGGTACATTTTAAATTAGCTCTGCTTATTCTGGTAGCGTTTCACGCCATGCCTCTGTATCACGTATCACTTTCTCTTGTTTGTAAATAATGTGAGTAGATTTTAAACCAGTTGATATGTACAGTACCATTGCAGTTGATACAGAAGGGAATATTGAATAGGAGGCGTATGTGCCAAAGTAGCGTAAGGACTTGGTGGAAATAACTTAAACATGTCGATTTTTTTAGACTTTCGTCTCTTTAAATTTGTTTCGCAGGTGATTAAAGCCAGAGTTGGTGGTCTTGGGGTAAAGTACGCTCCTTAGGATCCGATTTTCGTGGGTTCAAACCCCACCGGGGTTGACGGATTTTTCATTGGTGAAAAATATGTGTAACACAGCCTACTCCGGGCAGGAAGTACAGCCGTCAGTCCCATGTCAAAGAACTCTGGAAGGTTTGTGAAAATACCTTTCCCGTCAAAATTAGTAGTCCCTTTCGCTATCGCTCATAGAAATTCTCGTGTGCTGATATCATCAGTGGGTTCAAAAAGTGCACGTTAAATACCTCAAATTAATGAAGAAAAATAGTGACTAAGCTCTTTTTGAAAAATATTGAGCTCGCACCAAAACAATAAACATTTTACGCTTGGTTTAGCTAAAACATATTTTATCTTATTTTTGTTAGGATTTTAACCTTGAATGAGGTAAGGGGCAGTGGGATTGTGGTGGTGGGGGGGAGGGGAGTTTCCGCATCATCGAATTCCATGTCCTGCTAACCGCTTGCACCCCTTAAAAATCCTTAGTCGGGCGTAACCATTTTTGCCTATTTTAAGGAGGGATTAAAATGGTTTATAAAGAGGTGTATTGCCCAAAGGGCTACATTGTGTTGGGCGCATTTTAAACACGCCTCAATGATCTGCGTCAATGTTCTAATAGTCTAAGTCAGGGGTTACCAAAATTTTTGAGACCGCGCCACACTTCGCATGCCGGATTTTCCGTGCGACGCCCTTATAACCAATATTTTCAAGGAGCATTAGAATACGGAACTAATATGAAGGGAGCTCTTTCCAAAGAAGAAAAAGTATTTGTTTTCTTTTATGATTTATTCAATTTTTTTAAATATGTCGATTACACGTATTGAAAATTTCCCTATAATACATTATAAGTTTTAGTTTTCCCTTATAGCAGTGATTCCCCGGACTAAGACTGGCGACGCCCCAGGTCATCGCGGCGCACAGTTTGGGAACCCCTGGTCTAGGTCTGTAAGACTCACTATCGCAATATACTGGACTGACGATAGCGGGGAAATTGAGGTTCAAGTTCCGGTCAAATCTGTGCTGTTTTTAAATAACTTTTTGTAAGCATCAAAATTTTCAAAAATGGCTGAAGGAACACTAAGACACTACTTCATAATAGCTTCTAGGAGCGTCTAATTTTCTAACATTAATTGGGGGGAAGAGGAGGGTAGAAAGTCCCTAAAAACTTTTTTTTTGTTACTAACCCCCTCCCCCGTTTTTCCTTACATAAATAAAGTTCCACCCCTACTGTATTATATTTGCACCAGTGGCGGCTCGTGTATAGGCACTGTGGAACTGCAGCGCCCCCTATTTCCACTTGATATTATCGATAACATTTAATATAATGAGTCCTTTTTTCTTTAATTCTGTCTTTATTTTTGTAGTAAAATAAGTATTCCTTAAGCTTAGTGTCAGTACTTCAGTAGCCATCCCCCAGTTTATGAAAAAGATATAAAAATCTTTGTATGGAACTGTGTGCTTCACAGTGCCAGTGACGTGGTGTTTGACTGTTGTGCGCATGCACCCCCACTAATTTTAGCTACGAGCCGCCACTGATTTGTACCACGTCTTTCTACCCGTTCGGATTTTATACGCTTGTGTACTAATTATGCAAGTGATTTTAGGAGAAGTGCACCAATATTTGTATGTAAAACCATTTTGTGGGGAAAAAGACCTCAATACACCCGAACGAGATACGAACCTCAATCTCCTGGTCATTGGAAGTCTAGTCTACTGTGAGAGTAGCGTCTTAGACAATGCGGCCACCGAAGTGGGTTTTTCCTCCCTACTTATGTGGTGGTTGTCTGTGGCCATCTCCACAGATCATTACTCTTTACTCTAAAAGTGTTGTGTGTGTGTGTGTGTAATAGAGAGAGGGAAAGAGACAGCAGAAGAGACTGTTTGCAGAGTGAGGACTTAGAACTTGATGGTTCAAGGCTAAGCGAGTAGTCCTAGGGCATAAGAAGAGAGGGTAGGGGGAGAAGAGATAGCGCAGTGTTGCCATATTTGATTCCCTACTTGGGCAACTACAATCTCTAATGGTCTTCTAGCCTTTGAAATGTCATAGTAACGTTTTCCCACGACCTTGTAATTGAAACCAAATATTTGTATTTTATGTTTTTGTTACACGTTTAATTAATTGATCATACGCATTTATTTTTCACCGCGTCTCCCTAACCGTTTGGGTTAAACGCAAATATATTAGACAAAATATACCCGCATTTGCTCGGAAGGAGCCTGAGAATAAATTGAAGGTATGAAAATCCTCAGTATGCACAACCGTCAACGGAAAACCAGACTGGATGAGCTTGACGTTTAGTTCGCCGGTGCGGGCGAAACAAGGTATTAAGAATTCTTTTTTTTTTTTAGGTTAGATATTGATCCGCATGGGTGAACACGTGGTCTAAATGTCGAAATTATTTGGCCTGGATTTCTAGTGACGGGTAAGTCTAGTGGTGTCGGGAAAATTGCGCTTGGGAAAACTACGCCTTCCCAGAAAAAAAGGGAAAACTGCGCCCTCGCATGAATCATCACACTAATAGTTGGGAAAATTGCACCCACACGACCTTGTCTGTCTCACCTAAAGGGGGCCACGGTGTTTTGGGGGTCACAGTGCTCACGCGTAAGGTACCGGCTCGATGTAAGGCGGCCAGGACGCGTTCTGGGTCCAGGCACGTTTAATATAAACGAGCACTAGACTGTCTTTGACACCTTCCAGTACTGACAGATCTCTAAGACTTCTGTCGGGGCGGCCTCTGGGGAATGTGACGGAAGAGGTCCGGCATAGCTAAGACCCCGACGAGGTGATATGTGTGTGAGGAGCGAGGGCCCTCTCGACATGCACTAAGCGGTTGTAACGGGGATAGCTGGTCAGGGCACCTCCTCTTGGTTTTGGGGACTTTTAAGAACGAAGGTTGAGAAGACGGTTGTTCGGAGGCTGAGCTCCTGACTTCCTCCTGATTGTGCAATCCCTAGGAGGAGCCAACTCCCCCCTCCAACCGGTCCCACTGAAGAAGGGGGTTCTCAAATAACTTAAGGCAGGCTGGCATGGAAGGGCTGGAACTGTTTTTTTTTGGGGGGGGGGGGGAGCCCTAGTACCCGAAATGGCACTCGTGGACTTCGGTCCATGTCCGGCGAAAATGTTCCGGTCCCGATGGGTATCAGTGGTCGCATTGTTAGGAGCCACAGAGCCTAGGTACAGTGTAGCTGGGAGACCCTTCGGGGGGTCTCTCCGGAGATCTAGTGGATACCCATGTCTCACCTAAATAATTTTAAACAGGTCGTGTGGGCGCATTTTTCTCACTTTCCTCACAACCTTACCATTTCCACCGGCGTGTTTAGGAGGAGGGGGGGAGAGGGTATTTCAAATAGACTCATCGCACATCGTGAGGTCTTGAGGAGATCAAAGAACATCGATTCATCGAACCTGTCTCTTTGCCTGTTGTTTAGGTTAGGTTATGTTAAGTTAGGATTTTTAATAAAACAAAGATTAGTGTGTATCTGTAAGCATTTGATGTGAACGTATAAATAGAAGTTACCAAACTAATTATCGACGATTTTTTTAATCTAGGCTAGACTTTTCAAACACTTTGATAGGTCCTTGGGCATACTTGTTTTTTAAGTGTGTAAAACAGTGTTTGGGGTACAGTTTTCCCACCTAATGGTGTGATGATTGATAGGAGGGCACAGTTTTCCCACCTAATGGTGTGATGATTGATAGAAGGGTGCAATTTTCCCCTCTTTTTTCTGGGAAGGCGCTGTTTTTCCGGGCACAATTTTCCCTAATATCCTGCCGGTTATCTAAGCCCATTCGGGTATACTAAGGGTGTTTTATTCTAAATAATTCCCCAATCTCTTTCCTCGTAAATGTGAGTATATCTCTCCTAGATTTTTTCCTTCCTCATTTTTATACCTCTAGCGTTATCATTATATATATATACATATATAAATATATATATAAATATATATTAATGGCGAGTTTGAAAACAATAATGAGGATAACGCAATAAAGTAGAATTTCAATAATTCATGCTTCGAAAGTTTGAGGTTTCGTTGAATCTGAGTCAGTAAACAAAAGAAGTAAAAATGCATGGAATAAACGCGTATGCTATAATATGCTAGCAGGGATAGTGGACTTAGAATAGAAAAGTAAACTACATCATCAATTAAGTAACCAGCCCCGTGGTGTAGTGGTCAGTGAACCTGGCTACGAGCCTAGAAGTCCCAGGATCCATTCCTGGATGGTACCTTCGGTATTTTGACCCGAAATGGGAACTACCCCAACGGTCACCAGGATTCAGTTAATTAGGATTAAATTTGGTTTTAAGTACTGTCTCACACGAGCGTTTTGGTAGCGTTGTCAAAACGTGAGATAGGTATCAAATGACAAGTCTACCGCGCGTTTAGTTCATTTCTCCATCTCGTCAACATAAGATTATGTATCGAAACGCTCCCTAATTCACTCCTCTGCCTGCGTCCAAACCGCGCTGAATCCGCTCGTCAACTGAACGCTCCTATCAATTGAACGCTCTCATTGAAATTAATAGAACTTGAGCCACGCGGAATACGCGTGGTGTCGAGTTTCTGGCGGTCGGTCAGCGGAGGCCGCTCGGACGATTGGACCGCTCCGCCTCATGTGAACGAGTGTATTGAGGGAGCTCAATACAACTCGATACCCCGTGGACAAATCCTCCCCGTCTGAACGAGATCTAATGTTTCCGCTGGTTCCACACCCTCATACTCACTATCACCATCACCTCATCTCATCAGGACATGGAAATATTCTCCACAGAAAGGATGCACTATTAGTATATTAGTACGTCCTCTGGACAACGGTACATTAGTACTGGATAATATTTCCACTAACTGGGCTACGAGGGACGTAGCCTAGACGCGCAGAATTATTATTAATCAGTTTAGTTACATTTATTGTATTTCAATAAATGTAATAGTGTATGTGATATTCAACACTGGTTAAGTGGAAGAGAAATCTGACCCCTTGACTTCGCCAGATAAATAAAGGCTTTTATTATTATTATTATTATTACCGCCAGTGTCGTATTTGTTTGTTGTATTTAAAGTGTCTGTTCCTGTTGTTCGGTCATCTTATCTTGTATAGTCGCTAGTTTTTCTTACATACTGTTCGTCTGCAAGGGTGTTGCACAATATATAGGTGGAGGGGGGAAGAGAAAGCTAGAAAAGACCAGTGTTTCCAGTTCTATAGCAAAACTTTTTTAGCCAACCTAAGTAATGATTGCTTTTATACAAATATAGAGTTAATTTTCTCCACATGTTGATATCAACAGTTGTTGAATATCTATAATGAACAAAGCAGCATTAGATGACAAACTTGGTAAATGAAGAGAAAAAGTTTTCACTAAATTCCAGGACACCCTTGACAGATCACATTTTGCGCTCCCCCCAACCCCCTTATCTGAAAAAAAACCGGTGGAGAATATTATATATGGCCATTTTAAAACTAGACCCTATGTATGCCATTTTGAATGTTATTTCCCAAATATGTTGCACATATGAGATTGTCTTTCCCTAGAATTCGGGAGATATGTTCCTTTACAACAGGATTGAATTTTTCAATCAACTCAACGATCACGAGAAAATTTCGATTGTTTTTACTATAGAGGGTTTCGTGAGTTCCTCGAAAAGCCGTGTCGTACTGGGCAAGGAGCTGTGTGATGGCAAGATTTCTCGTTAGTTCCTTTGAGAAGACATGTTGTGCTGGGCAAGGAACTGAGTGATGGCTAGATCTCTCGTGAGTTCCTTTGAGAAGACATGTTGTGCTGGGCAAGGAACTGAGTGATGGCTAGATCTCTCGTGAGTTCCTTTGAGAAGACATGTTGTGCTGGGCAAGGAACTGAGTGATGGCTAGATCTCTCGTGAGTTCCTTTGAGAAGCCATGTTGTGCTGGGCAAGGAACTGAGTGATGGCTAGATCTCTCAGCAAGGAACTGTGTGATGGCAAGATCTCTCGTGAGTTCCTTTGAGAAGCCATGTTGTGCTGGGCAAGGAACTGTGTGATGGCAAGATCTCTCAGCAAGGAACTGTGTGAAGGCAAGATTTCTCGTGAGTTCCTTTGAGAAGCCATGTTGGGCTGGGCAAGGAACTGAGTGATGGCAAGATCTCTCGTGAGTTCCTTTGAGAAGACCATGTTGTGCTGGGCAAGGAACTGTGTGATGGCAAGATCTCTCAGCAAGGAACTGTGTGATGGCGAGATCTCTTGTGAGTTCCTCGAAAAGCCATGTTGTGTTGGGCAAGGTGGCAAGATCTCTCGTGAGGACATTTTTCCGTTGCTCTTTTTCCTGAGCAATCAATCTTTGATTTTCGTCATCAATTGCCTTGCCAGTATTATAATCTCTTTTCTGCTTCAACTCTATTACGTAGCACTTTAAGTGGTTATAAAAGTCTCATGTTGGGAAAGAGTTTTTCCGATGTACCTTCAATCACAGTTTCCATTTCCATCAGATAATGTAGTGTTAGTAATTTCTGTGTTAAATATCTTGCAGCAAAAACAGTATACACTTCCCTTAAACTGGGAATACATTAGGCAACATCTTTTGATTTTCTCACCATTGGAAGTAGACCGATAGTAAAATACGTTGGAAAATGATATTTTTGTACCATCTCTAGAGTATTTGTCTAATACTGTTGGGATTGGTCCTTGCGAGATAATAAAATCACGTTCAGTTTCGTATGTTTATACTCGTCAGTGGAATAGGGGATATATTATCATCAGTTAAAAGAGAAGTCTCACAGAGTTAACTACTAGTTTTCTTCCCTCTCTTTCTATTTCATACATTGGTGTCTAAGTGCGATAGTGCTTAGACTGCTTAGGTGTGGTAAGTTAAGATGAAACCCGCTTCACAAATAGCTTCCAACTCACTAAGTAGGCAACGTTGTTAGATTTTTTTTGCCCTAGGATATCCCTCTGTGGTTCACGAGCCCCAGGCTGGGCAGGTTGTAATGGGAAACAAGTGAGAGGTAAAAATGCGGGGAATGACAAGTTCTCGTTTAAGGTTAGTGTAACAATGGCGAAGGTTTTCCTTGAGTGATTTTAATACGCAATCACTGGAATAAATTTAATTGGCTGTCAGTAAGAAGATATAGTTGTAATTCTACCAACTTTAGGATTGAATAATTAGTTATATTTACTACCCATCCGACATATCCTCAAATTTATAGGAATGTAAATTTGTTTTGGAAAATTACAATGGCTTCGTTAGCGGGGACGTTAGTGAAGACTCACCCCCCTTCCCTATATACAATTTTCAAATTGGACACTTTTAATACTTTGAAAGAAACCGTGAATTATTTTACCCAGAAAATTGAGCTTTTACGTATAGAGCAATGCATAATGATTAAGGCTACTTTTTATATGACTAGAACTATGCATAATACACATAATTTTATTAAAGGAAAATGGCATCAAATGGTTGTATTAAATCAAACATTGAAAGGAGGACATCAATTTTCTGCTGAAGAGGGTCGAAGGGAACTGATATGCTCCGAAAATGATTACATAATTGTGTATGTTTTAATTGTGAGCTTTGAGGCCTACAGTTTTCTTGTAAGTGTGTAGGCCTTGATCTTCTATACTCCCTTCAATGTTTAATTACATAATTTTATGGGATTTATATATTTAATTTAATTATCATATTATTCATATTAGTAATTGATAAGAAATAATTCTTATTTTTCTAATTCAAAGAGACGATACTCAAAATTGGTTTAATCTGTCTACCCCTTATAATTAAGAACTAGGGTGTAAGCTTATAGCTTGATAGTAGATCTAGTATATTTTGTTTCTGTCAGACGCTATGACCATTTTTAGATTGTGTAACCTTGTTCTACGCGTACAAGGAACCCCCTGGCAAAATCACCGTCTTTTCCAATTCCCAAACACTTTCATCAGTCCCCCCACCCCCACCCTTTCCAATAGCCTTGCCCCCACCCCTTCCAGCCGCCTATCTCCAATGTTTCCACAAAAGAGGGGCACTTCTATATCCGCCCACACAAGTCCTGACCTTGGATTTTCCATGATATTGAAAGTTTCATTGCCAAGTCAACGATTTTTTTTCTCTCCAGGTTAAGACTTTTTCTTTTACGATTCGTTGTAAGTAAGACTCGTATCGTAGCTACCTTGACGGTGGGCTGCCTTCTTCTTACAGTTGGTCAGTGGAGTCAGTCATAGAAAGTTCCTGTCTGCTGCATCTTAGAGGCGACGTCTTTGTCAAGAGGGAAATACCCGCATATTCTCAGCAAGTAATTCCCTCAAGACAACACCTGGTGGACTCAGCTCATTTCATCTTGGCGATAGATACAAGAAGGAACTATTCAAAAAACAAAAACGTACCTATAACATGGTTTCATAATGACTCCTACGTTTATTTGTTGATCTGCACAAATACAACATTTTCTTTTAGTTCACTTTAATCAAAAGACAATCTTATTTTTACCTAAAGTTTTCTCTTATTTATTTTTTATAAACTACTTCATTTTTGTAATAACGTTACCAAAAGTTAAACGCGGCTAGTTAATCTACATATTTAGGTTTAACTAAAATGAACACATTACGTAACTTCTAGTGGTCCTGAAGAAGCTTACGTCACGTCTAGTTCTACAGTGAGGAATCGTGATTACCGATTCCTGTGAGAACAGTAGGATTGGTCTGTTCTACAACACTACGGTAAGTTATTTACATAACTAAAACCGTTAGTCTTGCATGCGTGATGTTTGTGTTTGCATGGGTTACTTAAGGCGGATGTCTACCAGAGCCCTTAGACGAGTTGCCGGCGTCCTAAAACCTTGCATTATTTACTAAGTGGTTTTTTATTACAAAATATGGGTCACGTCAACATGGAGGTTAAATGTATCTACAAATAATAATAATATCTACTATGATTTCTAAAATAAACCGCAGTATGAAGCTAGGCTTCAAGTAGGTGGCCTCCTTAGTTGTGGCTAAACAAATTGGTGAGAGATTTTGTTCAATATTTTCAAATTTGAACATTTTGTCCCCAAATTCAATTAGTATGTCAATTTTTAAAATATTAATAAATTGTCTGAGTTAATCTAAAACGAGATGATTTACTTTAAGCCAGGCAAAAAAAATCAACATTTAATAGTAAGGTTCATTAAAATATTTATGTAGACTAAAGTGAATCTGGTAAACATATATTATCCAAGTCTTATATGATACGTTTTATGCCATATAAGACAATGTGATACTTTGAAAAATTAAATATAATTAATTTACTTTTGCTTTAATTTATTTCTGTAAGAAAAAGCTTGGTACAATATAACAAGAATATTTTAAAAAGAAAAGTGGCAGAGGAAAAAAAGTAGATTTCTATATTTTAAGATATTTTTTAAAATTATGTAACAATGGTATGAGTATGGTAACAAATGTTACTAATATTGTGTCAAATTTTCCATTCTTAGATAATTAATACCTGTAGATGGGTTTTGTTAGGTTCTCGGATTAAAACCTCGTCCACATATTCCGTAGATTCCATATCCTTAGAGTCCTTAAGAAACTTACAGCTCTCATTTCTAATTTCCTTCACACATTATGGCCATTAATCACATGATATTGTGGCAAGCAATGGAAAAGTATAATACTTTGTCGAATAAAACTCATACAAATATAACTATTTTAGCAAACCCAAATAACATGTTCACTTTTCTTTTGTGTGTGTGTGATTTTAGTAAATACGATAGTACTTATCTATTCTAGTTTTCTAGGAATTATATTTTAAGATATATAAATAATTACAAACGATACTGTAAGTAAATGTCAACCGTCTATTTGACTATAATTGATACACATATCATTCTGAGATAGGTGAGGATTGTTTTAGTGGTTTGGAAGCTTCAGAACTGAAATCTCTATAAGAAATACAGCAGTGTGATGTTCACAACAGAACATTCTGAGATATGTGAGGATTGTTTTAGTGGTTTGGAAGCTTCAGAACTGACATTACCATAAGAAATACAGCAGATGTGAGGGTCACAACAGGACATTCTGAGATATGTGTGGATTGTTTTAGTGGTTTGGAAGCTTTAAAACTGTCATTACCAAAAGAAATACAGCAGTGTGAGGGTCACAACAGAACATTCTGAGATAGTTGAGGATTGTTTTAGTAGTTTGGAAGCTTCATAACTGACACTACCATAAGAAATACAGCAGTGTGAGGGTCACAACAGAACATTCTGAGATAGTTGAGGATTGTTTTAGTGGTTTGGGAGCTTCAGAACTGAAATCTCTATAAGAAATACAGCATTGTGAGGGTCACAACAGAACATTCTGAGATAGTTGAGGATTGTTTTAATGGTTTAGAAGCTTCAGAACTGACATTACCACGAGAAACACATCAGCTTGCAAGGGTATTTCATTCAAGTTGCCGGCGCCCTTAATTTTGAAAAACACATTTTGGTTTTATACAGTTTACGATCAGAGGTTGACCTATCCCATGATTCGATTTAGTCTGCGTCACTTCCGCTGGAAGAATTCACCGCAAGGAGTCAAAACTAGATCACCTTGGCAGGGACCGCAGAATTACCAGGAAGAAGACTAAGGAAGAAGAAAAAAAAAACTATTTCCTTATGTCTGGTTTTTACCTCTTGCCAAAAGGCACAGCCGATGACGCTAAGTGAAACAAATATGTTTGTGGACTAAGAAAGGCTTTCAAAATAATGTGTTAATCTGTTTAGTAAATTAAATAGTGTCAAAAAAAATCTTGTTGCGACAAACAAAATATACATTCGTATTTTTTTCCTTTTTTTTAGCACCACTTCTTACTACCCGTAAAGGTTATACGCTTTTGAACTAATTACGCAAATGGTTTAAGGGTATTGGAATGTTATATTTAAAGAAAAGGTAGGCCTACTCGCATTTGTGTGGAAAGAGAGTGGAAAACAATTTTTGTAAAAACAACCCTCAGTACACCTGACCGAGAATCGAACCTCGATCTCTCTGTTATCGGCAGTCTAGTCTAGCTCAAGAGAAGCGCTTTAGACCATGCGGCCACCGAAGTATTTTAACTCTTAAAAGCGGATCGAGTTTTAAGAGCATCTCTTACCTTCCAGATAATAGTTAATTTAGAACGGTAATACATCTTGAACCATATTTTAAAAATATACTACAAAATTTATTAATAGTTATTTTAATATAAACAAATTAACCACCAGTTTGGCCGTTGTAAAATGAAGAATTAAAGAACCGCACTTTAATATGTTTTGTCGACCTCGGTAATCTTGGGGTAAAATCTCGCCTCAGGGCCCGATGTTCGTGGGTTCAGACCGAGTCGGGGTCGACGGATTTTTCTTGAGCAATAACATTCCGTAGCACAACTTCCTTCGGAGGGGAAGTAAGACCGTCGCGTCGGTCCCATGTCGATTGTGGCGTGTAAAATAATCCTGGAAGGTATGTGAAAATACCTTTCGCGAAAAAATTGGTGGGCTCTTTAGCACTCGCTCAAATAAATTCTCGTGTGCTGATATAATCAGTCGCTTCAGAAAGTGCAAGTTAAATATCTCACATAAATAAATAATATAATACATTTTAATTTCACATGTAATGTTATTATAAATTAATTTGAGACATATTTAAATAATGCACTATGATAAAATTTAATTTTTTTTACTAAATAACTTTGGGATTTATAATCTCAATATTTATATAAATAATAAGATACTACGGGAAAACTAAGATGTTCTTAGGAGCTGTAATGTATTGATTTGGATTAATCTAAATTATGTAAAAAGTCATGGATGAAGGTAATTTTTCTTTAAAGTAATATAGGTAGAGTATCCTTTTAAGATTCATCCATGAACAAACACGCGTTTCTTAGAATGAGGTGAAAAGGACTTCGCCCTAAAATATATTTTTTTTCACCTTCTTTCTTGTTAAAATAGTAACTGCGTCAATTCCTGTTGAAGGGAGGAGGTTCGTAGTATTTGGTAGAGCACGCCATTTCTTTATACCAATAAGAAGCTAGCCATCATAAAACGTGTCGCCAGGACTCTGTCCATTGGTTAGTTTTTACTTTGTAGACCAAGGGAAAAAATGCAAGGCGTATGTCATATATAAACCATAGTGCGTATGTTTACAATATAGCAATATCATTTTGACGACGACGACGATGGGGAGGACGATCTCCGGGACCTTGCTCACAGTCCAACACATTATAATATAAGTTACTTCAATATCACAAGTGTGCAGTGATAACAAACATTTAACTGAAATATGTGCAAATAATTTACTGGTGTAATTAAAATAAACCGTGTGTGAAATAACAGCCAACAACATTTCTCTTTCTTTAATAATATTAATACCGATTTAATTAGTGCTCGAACACGGGGCTATAGACAGCTGATTAGACGGTATATTTTCCGTACAGTGGTGATAGGCGCTCGATCACGGAGCTTTATACAACCTATATAAAACATCACATCATCTTTTATCTGGGAATTAATCCGTTGTGTATCAATCGACACCCGAAGTAGGGTGATTGATCACATATTATTACAATTGTCGCCCAAAGAGCGGCGCTTTTTAATTCCGTATTGTTACAGAGCTCTATTCTCTTTATTTCCAATTAATTTATCATTTTGTTAGCTTTTTAGGATTATCTTATTTACAGGTAACATTACATACACTTTTAAGTAGACAATTTTTCTTATTTTATTTTAAATTACAATTTTAATAACCATCACAAATGGCTTGACAGCTGCTGAAATAGCTACTTAAGGTGCGGATGTAGGGGACGCGAGAAAATGCCAGCGTTTTTGCCATTTTTATATCAAACATTTTGTTGGTCAAAAATAAATCAAATATTACTCCAGTACAATAAAGTTTAATTTTCTTCACATGGTGATATCAACAGTTGTTGAATATCTCTCAAGGATGTCCTGGAATTTAATGACGACTTTTTCTCTTCATTTAAAAAGTTTCTCGGTCTAGGGGTAAGGTGTCAGACTTCTGTGCGGGCGGCCGGGGTTCAATCCTAGGTCGCGGCAAAGATTTATCTGATTACCAAACCCTTCTTTCACCTCTGACAAGACATCTTGTGAATGTGGGGAATGCCAGGCCTCCACCGTGGTTCGGAATCCACGTTAAACTGTAGGTCCTCCATTTCATCTCACAATCACCCTACCACTACACATTAGCGTAAGGGCGTAAAACCCGAACGGGTAGTAAGACGCGGTGCTAATAATAATAATAATAAAAAGTTTCTCATCTAACGCCGCTTTGCTATTGTAGTCTACGGACAATCTTGATGCATATTAGGGAGCGTAGGGATTAAAAATTTAGGGGTACGAGGGGGAAAAAAGGAGGGAAGTCACAGTACATACATTTTCTAGGACAAAAGCTTTTATATCTCAAAACCCATAAGGACCCGAGCTTTTTTTTTAAAAATATATTTAAATATGACACATATTTTAACCATAGTCTAAAGTGTATTAGAAATATTTCATGACTGTCTAAGATGAACTAATATAGGATTCTCCTCCTATTTCCCCTGTGCTCTTCAACTGTTATCTAGTTTTTTCTTCTGGCACATGTTTTCTTATTTTTATCTGAGGAATATTACTATATTGGTCACCGCAAGGTTCTGAGATGGACAGTAATGGTATCGTCCATGAAGATTCCGGTTGGTGCGTAATAGTTTCAAGTATAGGCCAAGGCGATGTTAATCATGTCCACCGGCAATGTGTCTGCACACTCAAGGCCGTAGTCAGGGGGGAGTGGGTTGGGGGGCTCAAACACCCCAAAATTTTATGAACAAAATATATATGGCTTTATTTATGGTTCAAACATTATCAAAACTAAGGTACACGTATTAATCAGGGGGTTGTGTTAACATAAAAAGCACTTCAAATAGCTTCTAGAGGTGTTTAATATTTAGAATTTTTCCTAGTCTTCGGCGGTTAGGGGGCTATTTTACCATAAAAACACTTTAAAGAGCTTCTAGAGGTGTTTAATAATTAAAATTTGTCCTAGCCTCTGGCGATTGGTGGA
>CABEEJ010002190.1:66117-79420 GCA_901482245.1 Timema douglasi
TCAAATTTATTTTAGCTATAGACATATTTACAGGCCTACCAAGTGAAGTAAATAGAAGGTTTTTAAGCCTAAATTTTAATATATTATATATTTTCATCTGAGCTGAGTTAGTGTAGTAAGTTTCAGCTCTGTTAGTACGGTGGAAGGAGGTGGAAAGCTTGTCACACCTTTCAGCAATGGTATACCAAGCGAAGTTGATTAGAAAAGTTTTTAAGAGAGCAAGAACCTCGTTATTTTTCGCGATACATGACCTTGAACTTGGGAGTTCTCATCAAACCTGGAGGGCATTTTCTTCGACCGCTACCGCGCATGACTCGTGCATTAATCAGGATTGGTTCACAATAAGACGGTTTTACCAACCTCCATTCATCAAATGTATACAACCACAATAAGTGAGCGAACCAAACAAGAGAAAGAGAAAAAAAAAGTGTAAATCTGTTTCGGCGGAACTGTGAGATTGAGGTGGGGATGGGTGACTTGAGAAAAGGGCAGTGTTTTTGCAGTTTTTCATAGCAACGATTTTTTGGTCCAAAATGAATCAAGTTTTGCTTCATTAGAGTTTAATTTTCTTCACACGGTGATATCAACAGTTGTTGAATATCTGTAATGATCATTGCGGCATCAGATGGCAAGCTTTTTAAATTTAAATAAAAAGTTGTTATTAAATTTCAGGACACCCATGACAGATATTCAACATCTGTTGATATCATCGTGGGAAGAAAATTAAACTTTATGTTTCTATTGGATTTTATTCATTTTTCAATTATAAAAAATAAAATCCTCCAAGAACTGCAAAAATACTGTAATTATCACCTAATCCCTTCCATCCTGATGCTTATTTGTCGTTGACAGAAAGTTCTGAGCTCAGATCTTAAATCGATTTACTCAGATTATTTGTTATTTTTCCTAAATGATTTGCTACTTATCTTCAATGCAAATGTGAGTACACTTCCTCTAAATGATACCTCTCTTATCATTACCCAGATGGTGTATTTATTTTAGCACCGCGTCTTACTACCCGTTTGGGCTATAATCTTATGTTTTAATTACGCTAGTGGCTTTAGGGATCAGAAAGGTTATATTTATAAGAAGTGTACCCAAATTTGCGTGAAGGGAGAGTGGAAAACCATATTTTGATAAACCTCTCTCAGTTCACCCGACATAGATTCGAACCTCTATCTCTCCGTGAACGGCAATTTAGTACTGCGAGAGTAGCGCGTTAGACCACCTGGCCACCGAAGCGGATTCTACGAGTATACATACATACATACATCAAACAGTGGGTTGGTAATGAGTGGGATGGGGCGAGGGGATTTATTAATTTTGTTAGCAAATACTCAAGCCAACCTTTAAAATGTTTTAATTTTATTATTGACTAGACCCTTCCCCATTTCCCTCCCCCCCACCCCCCGCATTATTATTTACAACACACATATTGAAGAATCATCATAGACTCTACCATAAAATTTGAGTGACTATCGACATTTTAACGAGGAATAAATTAAATTTTCAAAATAATATATAGCCTATGTTACTCGCTGATAATGTAGCTTTATATTGGTGAAAGAATTTTTAAAATCGGTCCAGTAGTTTTTGAGTTTATAACATTACAAACAAAAAAACAAATCTTTCCTCTTTATAATATAGTGTAGATTATAAACTGAAAATAAAACCCAGATATATATTATGACAATAAGAGATGAAAATTTATCGGTAAAGTGTTCAGCTTGTTAAATCCCAGAGGAAGGGTAATGACTTCATGAAGACGTAGATAATAATATTAAATTATCATCATATTTGGTCTACAGTAAACCCTAACGTTAGTAACACATTCAACCACCAAACGCTGTGGTCAATACTTGAGTGAGAGAAAAGAACCAGAATTGCTGTTATTTCTTTATTGAAACTCATTATTCGTGATTCAAACCCAGACCTAGCTTCAGAAGTGTGAACCAAAGACCGGATTCGGAAGTGTGTTTTCAAGTAAAAGGAACAACTCTTTGTCCTACTTTTATTTTCTGTACTAGAAATTTCTATGCTAATTAGGCACAGTTTCTCCTTCTTTTTTTTTAGCACAAATTACGCGCAAAATGTCGGTAAGCTACGCCAGAGAATCAAATGTATATTTGCTTTATAATGCGTTTCGTCAATGAACAAGTTCTCCTTGATATCCTAATGAGTCGATATGATGCAGCTTTTCCGTCACGCAAGAGTCTTATCAGATGTTGTTTGTATACAGGATGTTCAGAAACTCATAGCCCAAACCGCACATATAGTTTGTTTCAACCAAAAGTAATACAAAATCCCTATACCATTAAATGGTGTTCAAAGTTTCGGCGTACAGCGCCGGTAGAGCAAAGCTGTACAAGCATGCGTGTAGAACAAGTTGCATAGGAGTTAGGTGCGCGACACTACACACCTCAACATCTTGGAGCACGGCAGCAGAACACACCACAATTAATAGTAAACAACACACCAGTCCATCTAGAAATGTGAATACGTTCTCTGAGGGTCAACATTAACGGTCCTACATCACAGAAAGTGCTTGCCATTATTACATGTTGTGCCACGCGCCTAACTCCTATGCAACCTGTTGTACACGCATGCTTGAACAGCTTTGCTCACCCAGCGCTGTACACCGAAACTTTGAACACAATTTAATGGTATTAGCATAGGTTTCCGGATGTAAGTGTACAGGGGATTTTGTATTACTTTTGGTTCAAACAAACTAAATGTACGGTTTAGGATATGAGTTTCCGAACATTCTGTATAATAATATAAGTAAGGTCACAGCAAACACTATACCTCAGCCAATGGGTTAGTACGGTTAGTGTTAATGACACTAAGGGCTTAGAATAGTCTCGCAATAGACTGGACTGCCAATGACGGGGAGATCGAGGTTCGAATCTCGGTCGGGCTTACAGAGGTTTTTTCCCTAAATGGTTTTATACTCTCTCTCCATGCAAATGTAGGTACACTTCCTCTAAATATAGCCTTCCTAGTCCCTAAAACCATTAGCGTAATTAATATTTAAGCGTATAACCTGAACGGGTAGTAAGACGTGATGACAAAAAAAACTCATAATACCATGGATTTTTTTTAGTGTCTTACTAGCCATCTTTCTTGTAAGCATTTAATAACACTAATTGATATTGGTTAAGAAGGTATAATCTAGAGGAAATGTAACCGCTTTTGCGTAGAGGAATAGTGGGGAAACTATTTACACCCGATCGAGATTTGAACCCTGATCTTCTCGTTACTGGTAATCCAGTCCAACACGAGAGTGACTCTTTGGATCAGCTTAAAGGAAGATAAAAAAATCGCGAAAAAATGGGAGGAATGATGTTTTTAATAAAACAATAATTATAATTATATATATTGAACATTTTAACACAATCTTAAAACTTGATATTTTAATGATAAAATCTTTCTTTAAAAAACTGATGGTGTGACTAGACAATTTTAGCGCCTTGCTCGGTGTTCTATGATTTGGGAAAAAAAAAAAAAAGTTGAATATTGCTTCGTTAAACCATTAGGATTACTGATACGGATGCTTCACGTTGTTATTATTATTGTACTAGTATGAAGCCACATGGCTGACTCACTCACTGACATTAATGTTTACCCACTTCCAGATGAGCTAGAAACTTATATATAGCTTCTAGCCTGTAACCGAGGGGAAAATTACAAAAAGTTAGAAAATTTAATTTTTAAACCTCGAAATAAATGTAAAATGGCGGAGCAACTTTAAAGACCTTTCTTTGGAGGTCTCTTGTGGCTAAACGGTAAGACCTAACAAAAAACGGCTTTGGAATTACATTAGTTTACATCCACTTGCAGAGAGGACTCGCCGGGGGTTTGGGGTCGGAGCCTCCAACGAACAAAGCGAAATTTGACCATATAGATAGATAGCAAGTAGAAAAAACAGCTGGCTTTGTTTTGGTTGGCGTATCCTCGGCCCACACACGCTCGAGGGAAGCATGGACATGTCTGTTCATCCGTGATGCTTTGCGACGTCAATAATTACAAATAGCTTATAGTTATTAGTGCATAACGTTTTGTTTTAGTGCCGACAGTCGTGTTTAATTAATCTGTGTTTAGGGATATCAAGCGGTTACGGCTCTACCATTTATCCTCCAAAATACAAATAAAACATATATTAATTTCACAAAATTGTGATAGTTTTATCTTGGACTGTGATACATTAAAGAAGCATTTCTAAAAAATAAAAAAATAAAACATTTTATTTTTTCTTTAAATGTGATAATTTTAATTTTGACTGATACCAAAGTAGCGTTTTTAAAAACCAATAAAATATTTTTAAACTATTATTTTTAAATTTTGATCATTTTGATCTTGACTGTGATACACTAAAGTAGTGCTTCCAAAAATACCATTTCAAACATTTTTTAAATATGATAATTTTAAATTTTGACTGTGATACACTAAACTAGCTTTTCTAAAAGAACAAATGAAACTTTTATTTTTTTTTAATATGATCATTTTAATTTTGACTGATACCAAACTAGCGCTTCTAAAAACAAACTAAACATTTTTAACCTTTTATTTTTAAATATAATAATTTTAATTTTGACTGTGATACACCAAGGTAGCATTTCTAAAAACAAATAGAATCAATTTTAACTTCTTTAAATATGATAGTTTCAACTTTATGTTTGCGGTTAGCCTTAATAGTTAGTCTGTACAAAAAAAAGGGTGTATGCACTTAGTAGAAGAGCATTCATTGTTTCTAAGCCTTGAGGTCACAGAGTTATTCGAAGTGCTCACAAATCTTTATAAGCCTAGTCTCCACACGCAATTACCTGTATGTCTTCTGGCATGTTATCAGGAGTGTATGATAAGCTCTTAAGAGCAACTGTTGCCTTATACCACGACAAACATTTGTGAAAGTGTATTTTCTGCCCGTCTTACGAATCAAAGTACAGAAACAAGTTAAAATGAATGATCAAATTTAAGGTCGGAACCATAATCATTTATTTGAAAGCAAATAAATGGTTACAACAATTTAATTTACCATCTCATTATAAATATACCTATCGACCATTAGTGTCCCACAAATATTTCACTATCCTTGAAATGTTCTTGTTTTGTTGAGTGCTATGACATTACGGGTGAAAATATTAATAACAATTTAAGATTTCTATTTTTTTTCACTGCTTCACGCTATTTGTTCGGTTTATAAGCACGTGTAACTTACTGATTTTTGCCGATACTCTAGGAACGAGTAAGGTTGAATTTAAAGGAAGTGTACTTGCATTTGGGTGAAAGGAGACCGAAACCCTATCTATATTAAACCACACTCAATAGACCTGACTGGTATTCGAACCCCGATCGGCCCGTCATCGGCGCTACAGTCTATTGCGAGGTTGACACCTTAGTTCATTCGATCACCTAAGTGGGTGATTTATTCCAAGCGAGTGTTATTGAATATTTTTGTTCGTGTCCGCCCAGATATAATCTCTCTTCAGTTTGTACCATCCAAATTTGTTGTTGCATTATGCAAACTTTCCATATTTTATAAACTACATATAAAATAATTAAAATATTCATTTTATTTAATAAATAACTTGAGATATTTAACGTGCACTTTCTAAACCAAATTATTATATCAGCAATCGATAATTTCTTTGAGCAAGTGTTAAAGATCATACCAATTTTTCCGGGAAAGTTGTTTACAAATACGTTCAAGTGTTATTTTACATGGAACAATCGAAACGAGACCGGCAGCTTTACTTCCCCTCCTAAGGAAGTTGGTCTTCGGATTTTTATCGTTCAAGAATATTCTGTCAAACTCGGCTGGGTTTGAAATCACGAACTACGGGGACCTGAGACGGGCTCTTTACCCTAAGACAACCGAGGTCGTCTAAATATTATAAATTACATCGACATTAATTAATTAATTTTATATATATATAAAGGGTACAGGATAAAAAGAGGGAACGTGCAATTTTAACACAAATTGAGCTAGTGCTGCCATCTGTTAGACAATCATTGAGCTAGTGCTGCCATCTGTTAGATAATCATTGAGCTAGTGCTGCAATCTGTTGGATAATCATTTAGCTATTGCTGCCATCTGTTAGACAATCACGAGATCTTTCAAATACACTTTGGATTATGGTTAAAAGAGGTCTCAGTAATATTTAAATAGATTTTAAAAACTAATTTCTGAATTAATTATAGGGTTAGAGATATAAAAGTTGCCGTCCTGGAAAATGTGTATAAAGTGACCTTTTTTTCCCTGTACCCTACATAATATGTATAATTAAATTATAAATACCCCCTTAAATGTCTTCACGTACCACCGAGGTTACACGTGCTCCAGTTTGAATACCACTGTTATAAGGGCTACGTATGAGAAGGATAGTATAGAGAAGGTGCACCCACATTAGAATGGAGAGGATTTAGAAAAAAACTTGCTCAGAGTAACAAGCAAAGACTCAAACTTTGACTTCCCCGTCAATGTCAATCCAGTATATTGCGTCACTGACGCTTTAGAGCGTGTGGCCACCGGTGCGTGTATTGTGAATCAGTGGGACTACCTCTACAGATGCGGGTCAGAGTACAAACACAGAGATTGTGAAGTAAAAAAAATAGGTTGGTACAGCCTTGGCACAGTAAGCAGACGATCTAGATTTTTTAAACCTGTTCAGGTATGTGGTGGTGTTTCTTCAGGATAAACAAGTAATCAGAATACAATATGTAGGTGTCAGAAAACTCAGTTGTAAATAAAATACAAATTATTTCACAACATTTCGAAATGTATCAATATTTTGTCCCAATTCTTAATTATTATTTTTTTGTCATCACGCTTTACTACCCGTTCACGCTATACGCTTATGAACTAATTACGATAATGGTTTTAGGGTTTAAGAAGGTGGGGTTTAGAGTAAGTGTACCCGTATTTGCGTGGAGGTGAAGTGTAAAACTATTTTTAAATAGCCACCATCAGTACATCCCCGGGTAACACCTAACTTAGGTAGGTAATACAGCTCGAACCAGACGTCTTAAGAGCCCGTCTCACCCCACAGATAACACATAACTTAGGTAGGTAATACAGCTAGAACCAGACGTCTTAAGAGCCCGTCTCACCCCACAGATAACACCTAACTTAGGTAGGTAATACAGCTAGAACCAGACGTCTTAAGAGCCCGTCTCACCCCACAGATAACACCTAACTTAGGTAGGTAATACTGCTAGAACCAGACGTCTTAAGAACCCGTCTCACCCCCAGATAACACCTAAATTAGGTAGGTAATGCCCAGGGTGAAACTTAATCTATTGGAGCGCTATGAAGCGTTATAAATGCCTAAAAAATTCCCACGTTATTTAAGAAGTTGTTTGGTGGGTCTATTTAATAATAATTATTCACGCCAAAACAAAAATAAAAAGTATCAAGATATTTGTATAGGATTAAAAACACTTTTCATTTTAGGCCTACGAAAATAGCCCATAAAATATTATCAGCACCGCGTCTTACTATCTATTTGGGTTATACGCTTATGTACTAATTATGTTAATGGTCTTAGAGATTATAAAGGTTATATAGAGGAAGTGTACCCACATTTGCTTGGAAGGAGAATGGAAAAAAAACCTTTTGGAAAAACCACTCTTAGTAGACCCGACCAAGATTTTCCCCTTGATCGCCTCATCTTCGGCGGTATAGTCTACCACAAGCTCTAATTTAAGGTGAGGGGAGGCACAGAGTGCACGTGCCCCCCACCCCTCTCAGGTAGAATATTTGATATTTGCTTAGACTAATGGAAGTGTGGGCCGGGGTAGGGGAGGTGGTAAGGATGGGCAGGGAGAACTGGTCAAAGCAATTGGTAAGGAGGACGCGGAAAAATATGCCTATACTCCATTCACGGTAGGACTTACTCTCTGAAAGGTCTTTTTTCCTACCAATATCCTACTATATAATGGATTTCTGGTAGGGAAAAAGGCCTTTCTGAAAACAATTCCTACGGTGAACGGACTTTACTAACTCACGCAAATGTTTCTACATTCAATACATCTGTGCCCCCCTCCCCCTGCCCGTTTTACAATTTCTAAATTCGTGCTTGGTCTAACATGAAAGTAGTGCCCTAGACCATGCGACCGCCAAAGCGGGTCACAAGATTTGTTATTTAATAGATTAAAATGATGACCTAGTGGTCTAGGGGTAAGGTGTCGGACTTCTGTGCTGGAGGTCCGGAGTTCAATCCCCGGCCCCGGCACAGATTTATCTGATTGCCAAGCCCTTCCTTCACCTCTGACAAGACGTGTATTAATCACAACTTGTGAATGTGGGGAATGCCGGTCCTCCACCGTGGTTCGGATCCCACGTTAAACTGTAGGTCCTGCATTTCATCTAACAATCACCCTACCATTACACATTAGCGTAAGTGCGTACAACCCGAACGGGTAGTAAGACGAGGTGTTAAAAACTTATTAAAAGTCTACGTTGATTAAAGGCAGTCCTTCTTATATTATTACTTAAGAGACTCAAACTTGGCAGTCAATAAAATACTTCACCTGCCAAGGTCGACGGATCGGAAGGGCTTGTCCAGAAACATATTCTGGTATGTCGTGACTCATGATTGATCGATACTCCTTTCTCTTTGATGTTGAAACACGTCGTTGGGCTGGGTTATTTATGTTAATGCATATCACATAACTAATAACAAGAGCCTTGATTTTGATGTAGTATTAGTCAAAACAATATGTTCATAAAACTGTAGCAAAATCAGTTAAAATATGTAGTAATGTAAAAATATGTAACATTGAATATAATTCCTTTCCCCACGTTAATAATACATACACACATACATACATATACACACAAGCACACATACACACACGCATACACACAAATACATACATACATACTTATTTACTCTTTGACACTAGGAACTCTGAAATTCATTAATACAATTAAAAAAGCAGCTAACTATCCATTTCTTGAGTTAGTTCTATCCAGTCCACCTCATTACACCCTATCCCTATCTTGAGCTAGTTCTATCCAGTCCACCTCATTACACCCTAATCCATATCTGGAGCTAGTTCTATCCAATCCATCTCATTACACCTTATCCATATCTTGAGCTAGTTCTATCCAATCCATCCCAATACACCTTATCTCTTACAGGTCCATTCTAACGCTTTCCTCCAATCTGCGTCTATGTCTGCCCACTGGTCTCTTCCCATTGGGTTTAACAGTCAGTACCCTGAACAAGGTTCTAGAATCTCCCATTCTTTCTGCATGTCCTGCCACCGTAATCTACAAATCTTAACTCTCCTAACAATGTATTGTGATGAGTACTGGGTGTGTAATTCATCATTGTGTAACCTCTTCAACTCCCCAGTAGCCTCAGCCCTTTTTGACCAAATATCTTCCCAAGCACCTTGTTTTCATCATGTAAGCTAAGAGGCCACGTTTCACACCCATAGAGAACAACCGGTAAAATTATTGTTTTGTATTATCTGGGTATTGCATTCCTTCATAATACATACATAATTTATTGAAATTGAATTGAATTTTATAGCAGAAAAATTTTAAAGGCAGTAATAGAAAAACAATTTTCTAATTATTATTATTATTATTATTATTATTATTATTATTATTATTATTATTATTAGCACCGCGTCTTACTACCCGTTCGGGTTATACGCAAATTTTCTAATTAAACACTCTTGTTACTTTTTTTAACAAGTCGTATTACATTTTTAGTTTGTTTTACACCTCTTAAATATCACATTAATTAAAGAAGTCACGTAAATGACATTATATAACCGATTTTAGAAATCATACAAACACTACAAACTTTCAATGAAACCTCTACTGTTGCCAGCTCATTGAAAGCAAACGAACGTCAGTCCAACCAAGGTTTTTTAAAGTCAGTTCCCTAGAATTATTATTATTTTTTGGTCCAAGGTTAAATGTTTCATCTCGACATACCAGCCGGTATTAAATATTACACATACATATATACATAGTTGGTCTTGTTTGTTTTTAAAAATACCATTCTACGCGCCGTATTACTGTGGAAGGCTTTAAAATTACATTTCCTTGATTGATCTTGGGTTCAATTTTCTTCATTTGTTCTTTGCCTTACCGCTTTATATCCGTTTCTCCGCTCAACCAAAGAACAACGAAAAAATGAGTTAATCAAACGGAAGAATTATTGTTTTTACAACTCATTGAATTGTGTTTACAAACTGACACGCCGTGCGATAGATGTGCTGTTGAGGCCACTATCTGGTGACGTGGCAGTCTTTCCCCTTCACAGCAAGAGAAACGTCAGACAAAAAGTTACGTTACGGCAACTGTAATCCTTTCTGACGAGCCATCATACCTGACTTGAGATTTGCTCACTGCCTTACATTCACTGGATACATTCTTTTATGACATTACAGGCTGCCCATTCTCTCTCAAGCCAAATACTTCAGATTTAACCTTCCTCATACCTACTACAGCTGCCCCATGGCTTCTTTGGTGCTGACTGAAAGCTCACAGCTGACAGTTGACGGCTTTAAAAAGTTACCAGACCAAATTACGTATCCCTACGCCAAACTAGATGATCTGCAAAAACATGTGTTTAGCATCTGTCACTTTTGACAGTTAAAATTTAGGTATATACTTAAATGTTGACTGTCAGAAGTCAGCTGTGAGCTACTGTACATTAGTGCAATTAGTCAATATACGTATAGCCCGAAAAGGTAGTAAGAAGCAGAAATAAAAATAAAATGAATAATAAATTTCTATACCCCTCATTTTTGGCAAAAATTTTATTTTTACTAATCTATGGTTACTATCTTCCAATAAAATACACTTTTAAAATTACTTTTTATTTTTTCGTTAATAAGAGCATTATTTAGTTCAAAAGAGGGCTAGATTTATTATTTTAATGATAAATACTTAAATTTACGATTCTTGAGTTCGGGTGGTTAAACAGGTCCTCGACAGGCCTAGAAGAGCGTAGTTCTAGCCCAGACACAGTTTAAATGAATTTAGTGTTCATGCCGATTCTGCTTCGTTTACATGTCCACTTTTTCAATTCGAAGCAGAATCAAATTGATTATATGAAATATTCTCGAAGCCGAATCAAAGTTGGAATATTTTTTTGTTAGTTGTTTTACGCTGGAAAAAAATATTATATTGTAGTTATTTATATAACTTTTTGCACTAAAATGTTTTATTGCCCAATTGTTTGTAATATTATGTTTCAATCTGAAAAATCAAACTATTTTCACAGCATCTAATTCAATTACTTATGATTTTCATCATACGAATATTAATTTGTATGTAAAAAAAAGCTTAGAATGGCATTAATTAAGCACAATTTGATTATTTTTGCTGTAAATATGTTTATTAATGAAACGTCGAAGCCCAATTTTTTTTAATTTTTATTTTTTTCGAATTGAGTTGAAACTGATATTTGTTTAGAAGCCAAGTCGAAATTTCGAAGCTTCGCACAACCCTACTGTTTATCAACCTAATTGTTTTTTAATATTTAGTTGCTGTCCTAGACTTAGTTAGTTTGTAAGTCAGATTCTTGTATTCTTTGGAAAAATTGCTACTGAATAAACCTAAAGAAAAATTACGAAGCGGTTTAAGAGTCTTCTTATAATGTCTGTTTTTGTATTTGTATTTGTATTTTATGTGTTGTGGGTTTTACTAAAGCTATTTTGACTGCACACTTTTAGCTTATTGATAACATTAACATACGACTTACAAACTAGGTGAATTACAGAACCGGCTCAATTGTCAATTGTAATACCGTCAATTCTCCACCGTGATCTAGTAAACCTTAATTTAACCAATGTCGGCAATCAAGTCTAGAACCGTTAACTGAGGTAAATAGTAAATATATATATTCAATTCAGTTTCATAGTAAACCCGTTAAAGGAAAGTTGAACTTGGAACCTTGGCTTTGTATGCTAAATGTTCTAGTTACTAAACTATCCAGTTTTATTCTGATACCAAGGCCTTTACAAGTTCTTAAAGAGGTTTTTTTTTTTTTTCAAATTGGCACTAGTTCTGTTTCTCATTCCAACAAGATAAAAATACCTTAGAGTCAGTACTTGTTCCTTTTCTAAGAAAGTAAATTGATGAAAAATTTGTTCATTTCTAAGGCCCACAATTTAAAACTTCTTTTGAAATGATATTTGTTGTTTCACATGATATTAATGATAGTCGTACTTACTAACTCTATGGCATTAGGAAATCGAAAGTTCACTTCCACACTTCCAAAAGAATGTCACTTATCCCAAACTTGGGATAGTTCTATCCAATCCACCTCATTACACCCTATCCCTATCTTGAACTAGTTCTATCCAGTCCAACTCATTACACCCTATCCCTATCATGAGCTAGTTCTATCCAGTCCACCTCATTACAACCTATCCCTATCTTGAGCTAATTCTATCCAGTCCACCTCATTACACTTCCCATTGGGTTTACCAGTCAGTACCCTGAACACAGTTCTATATTCTCCCATTAGCGCAGCATGTCCTGTCCACAGTAATCTGCGAGACTTGATTACCCAAACATTGTTTGGCGATGAGTAGGCCCTACAAGGTATGTAGTTCATTATTATGTAACCTCCTCCATTATCCATTAACTTCATCTCTTTTTGAACCAAATTCTTTCTTAAATACTTTGTTTTCGAACACCATAAATTTAATTTCGTCATGTAAGGTAGGAGACCAAGTCTTACACCCATTATTAAACCGGAAAAGCTATTATTTTTAATTCATTAGAGGTTTTTTTTTAAATTTATTATTCTTTGAAAATAGTCAATATAATACGTTAGTAAAATATAAAAAAGTATACAATTTTTTTGAAAGTGTGAAAATATTCTCTAGACGTGGATATGTATCATAGTCTTGCGTTTTCCTGTTATCAAGGCCGTAGCCAGGGGGGTTTTGGGGGTTAAACACCCCGCGAAATATTTATGAACAAAATATATATGGCTTTATTTATGGTTCAAACAATATCCAAATTATGATACAAATACAAATTAGGGAGCTGTGCAACCATAAAAAGCACTTCAGAGAGCTTCTAAAGGTGTTAAATATTTAGAAATTTTCCTAGCCTTCGGCATTTTGGGGGTTATTTACCATAAAAAAACACTTTACAGGGCTTCAAAAAGTGTTTAGAATTTAGAAATTTTCGAAGACTTCGGCAGCTAGGGGGTTATTTACCATGGAAAAAAAAACACTCCAAAGAGCTTCTAGAACGGTTTATCATCTATAATTTTTTTTAGCTTCCACCAATTGGGGGATATGCCCACCAAACACCCCC
>CABEEJ010002190.1:85848-106170 GCA_901482245.1 Timema douglasi
GTGTGTGTGTGTGTGTGTGTGTGTGTGTGTGTGTGTGTGTGTGTGTGTGTGTGTGTGTGTGTAAAAATAAAATGTTCATTGCGCAACCAACAGATATATATTTTGTAGACTCAAATGAAATGGGGTCGAATTAGATAACACCGTATTTATAATCGTGATTTGGAGGTCATCCAATCCCCCATTCGATCTGAACTCCTCGTTAATTATAGACTGGGAGATTGGTTGACTGTAGAGACTAGACTATAAATAAGACCCTTAGTGTAGGCCTACTGAGAAATAGGTTGACTCATTATTCAAGACTATAAATATAACCATTCGTTTACTGGAACGTTCGTTGACTCCCACTAGATTCGCCCTCCATGCGAATGCTAGAACACTTCCTCAGAAGTTCTACCTTACTCACCTCTATATTCAATTAATGTATGGGTATCACAAGTGTAGCCAGAATTCTGACAATGGGGTTGCGCTCCAAGAAATATCAGTGTTATTCTAAATCAGGGTAGTATTAATGAAGAACCTGATTTCGGCTTTTTTTGATATTCACAGTAGTAGCCGTGTCAGAATTTCCATCCAAAATTATAGAGACTTGTCTTTTTCTTGTTTTCGGTATCGAATTGAAGTTTTTCTTGCAGAAGCCTAGCGTACATTATCTCAAAGATTTGTTTATCGTGTTTCATTTCAACTAAAGCTTCAGATAGACTTTGTACCTTGTTCATGACCTCACCCAGATCCATGGTTGATGACTGAAGGGTTTTATTGATTTTAAGCATGCATCATATAACGGATTGGCTACATTTATTTATAAACTTCATATAAAGTTTAACGATTGTATTTGCAGCGATATCCTTTTCCCCATGGTTCCTTAGCGTCAGCTCTATGTTCAAATCTCTTTTTCATTCCTTCAATAACTGCCTGTAACAATTCCCGAACAGCACGGACAGGTTCAGCGTGGCAAGCTAACCTTGTGTCAGATAATGACTCTAACGTTTTCAGTTTGGAATTAGTTGTTTTAACTAGCTCCTCAAATACACTGGGTTGGCTTAGACTGCTTTAAAAAAAATATTATAAATAAGATGGATGATGCCCAAAAAATCGAAAATCTGTACGCTATTTTTCTAAATCAGCTTAATGCTTTCAAACATGTTCTTTGTATCATACTCCCTTAAACATTGATGTACCCAGAGTATTGGGTTTCCTGAAGACACTAAGAGTAAGGAGTATAAATAATTTTCAAACAAATACTTTATAGGCCAACGCACAGAAAAAATACCACAGAGTAAAACACTGATTTCTCAACAAATACAAGGAAAGAAATTTTTTAATAAAGAGTGAATTATTTAACAAATAGTAATTTGACTTTCCAAGTTACATGAACACAGTTTAAGTGAAGAATAACAATTGCTCAATTTTCATTCAAGACCCCCTCCCAGCAATAATCTGGATAAAATATTAATTACCTGTTGCAGAAAAACTTGTAACATCTGAGGGGAAAAAAGCTTTCTTCAGCACAAGAGAAAGTATGAACCAAAACATGTTTATCCTCAGACGAAGTTTGTGTGTCAGCTTCGGGTGATGAGTTTCTGTAAATTCCCATTTTATAAATATTTTCGCGGATTTAGTTAACACCAATCAGCCTAGCCATGAGAGTTCTTTTAGACATGATAATAGGTAAATAACAAATATAAATATAAAATATATAAATGTTACCATACCATAATTCATTCAAGTTCACTGTAAAGTGAAAGATAAAATAAACATTACGTCACACATGTTGTATTAAATTACAATTCGCCCTTCCTGCCTGGAGTCTGGCAACATGAAAATCAAAATTGTGTTTTTGTGATTTGGTTACAATTTGCTACTAACAGCTTTAAATACTCGATATCTGAGTTAACAAATAAAAATTATGTAATGTAAATTTCCTCCCATTCCCTCGTCATCAATTTTCTTTTCATTTTGTTCTGTCCAATAAACTCGTGAAAAATATTATAATGTTTCTTTTCAATGGGTTCAGGTAAAACTAAATTTTATTTTTTGTTAATTTTTCAGATTTTTTTTTTTTTCGAAAATTGGCTATTGCATAGCTAAGAATTATGTTCAGATGAATTAAAATTCCCCCCCCCAAGGTTAAATTTTTAAAATGTTATCTCAAGGAGCGGGCCAGGGGGGTTTCTACACCCCCTTTAGATGGGAATATAATCAGCCCCCTCCCCCCAATTTTCAAAACCCACATGGGCACCCTTGTCTGGCTTTCAAGGTAAAAAACACTTAGCCCGCGTGACGCATAAACTTATTAGTTATTACATACTCACGCAACGCGGCTTTTTTTATCACCCCGTCTTACTACCCATTCGGGTTTTACGCTTATGCATTAATCACGCTAATGGGTTAGAGATGAGGAAGGTTTAATTTAAAGCGTACCATCATTTGCGTGGAAAGAGGAGAAGCCATTTAAGGGGAAAAAACACTCTCAATACACCCGACCGGGGTAGAACCATGATCTCCCCGTCACTGTCAACCCAGTATATTGCGAGAGTAGCGCCCATGCGGCAACCGAAGCGAATGAATCGGATTCTAAATTCTACCAATACAGGTATTTTCCGGTTCCGAATTTCTCTTATGCTATCTTTTAAATATTTTTATTTCAGTGCTATTGGGAATGTGATCAGTGGTCACCCCCCACCCCCCACCCCCATGGCATACGAGTACAGCTATAATAACGGCCACTTAGACACAGCGAGAAAAATGTGAAACAATATTCTGATAGTAGGACATTTTAGAAAATACAAACACAGTTTTCACGGTCAACATTGATAACATTTTTCTTTACTATTATTATTATATATGCATGGTAAGAGTCTTCCTACCATAAGTCTAATATAATTTATGATTAAAACACGCACCAGTGGTCAGACGAAATAAAGCGTCAGGCACGCATTAGAGCGGAATTTTGTAGGTGAGGTCAAGTTTTGAATCTTGGCCGGGGTGTAGAACTTCACGCTAATGCGGGTGTATTTCCTCTTAAGCTACCCTCCCTCATAATATTAAAATAGTCACTAAAATCCGTCTTAAACATACAACTTTAAAAAAAAAATCTATTATTAAAATATAATTTATGGTATGCAGTTGATAAAAATCTTGGGGAATACGGAGATGAACGATTATTATTATTAAGTATATGTTGTGTCGTTAGAAAAGTCCATTGCCTTATCCAAATTGAGTCCTTTCTCATGTCCTATCAGCAGCTTCCTTTTTTTTTATCCTGAAACTTAATCTTGTTTCCTTGTTTGCGGTCATCCCTCAGTTGTATTCCTTGTCTCCTTTTTTCCCTTTCATCCTGCCTTCTATGACGTCACTCTATAAGACATTTCTTCTCATCACGTGACCCATCTAAATTTCCTATCTTCGTAGAAACACCTACAGAATGGTTCTCTTTTTAACGATTCTTCTTAGAACTTATTTAAGGTGCGGCAGAAGGGAGCGCGAGTAATTTTACAGTTTTTATAGCACTACATTTTTTTGACCAAAATAAATCAAATATCTCTCCAGTAGCAGCATAAAGTTTAGTTTTCTGCACATGCTAATATCAACAGATCTTGAATATCTGTCAAGGATGTCCTGGAATTTTGTCAACACTTTTTAAAATAAAGATAAAAAATGTTGACCAAATTCCAGGACAACCTTGACAGATATTCAAGATCTGTTGATATTAGCACGTGAAGAAAACTAAACTTTATGCTGCTACTGGAGAGATATTTGATTTATTTTGGCCAAAACATTTCAATTATATAAAAACTGTAAAAATACTTGCGTTCTCTTCTTCCAAGCCTTAATATCCACACGACCTGTCACTTCCATCTTCCTCCGACTAATTGCTTTCAACCTAGCACCCNCCCCCCCCCCACACACATACCTCCCCCCCAATCCACCATTGTGACAGGGGCACCCATATCTCACACTGATGATAATACAATCGTCGGCCATATGCCTAATTAGACATGTTACTGTCTGAGCTACCTACATTGCATATAGTTGTCTATTTTGTGTCTGGTATTTTTTTTTGCACCGTGTCTTACCACCCGTTCGGATTATACGCTTATGTACTAATTACTCTAATGATTTTAGGGATGAGGAAGGTTGTAGGGTGGAGGGAGGGAGAGAGAGAGAGTAGAAAACCATTTCGGAAAAAACCACCCTCAGTACACCCGGCCGAGATTCAAACCTCGATCTCCCTGACATCGTCAGTCTAGTCCACTGCGAGAGTAGCTCCTTTGACCAAGCGGCCACCGAGGCGGGTCAGTATATAGTTTAAATGTATCAATGTATGTTTCAGGTAGATCAAAGCAGTCATGATACCTCTACTGGAGAAGCTAAGGTTCCTATACCAGCCGTACGTGCTGTTGATCGTATCTCTTAGTTACATGATCGCCGAGGTGGGACATTTCATGATTGGTAAGTAGACAATGTGCTGAAATATATTTTATTTTCAAATATAATTTATATTTTAAGAAATCCAAGATAGCTGCGTGAAACAAGGAATTCAAAATAATACCAAATGGTAGCGTTACGGTGCACCGCAAATATTTCCTCGTTCCTTTCTTTTAGCTCGGGAACTGTAAGTCAGGGGTGGACTGGCCCACCGGCCCACCAGGATATGCTTTGAATTAAAATAAAGCTATTCATTACTAACTTACTTTATGGCATTAGGAACTCAAAAGTTCATTGACACACTTAAAAAAGTACGCCATTAACCCCTATCCTTAATTAACTTGTCAAGTTTCTTGGGTATCCCAAACGGGGGAAAAAAAAAGTATGTGTATGTATATATATATATGTCTATATATATATATATATATATATATATATATGAAATTTTAGTGAACTGAATCATAAGCTTTTTTTTAAAATCTATGTATAGTTGATTAACAATCAGGTCTTACTACCCGTTCGGGTTATACTCACGCTAGTGTGTAATGGTAGGGTGATTGTGAGATGAAAATGGAGGAACTACAGTTTAACGTGGAATCCGAACCACGGTGGAGGCCTGGCATTCCACACATTCACAAGTTGTGATTAATACACGTCTTGTCAGAGGTGAAGGAAGGGTTTGGTTATCAGATAAATCTGTGCCGGGACCGAGGATTGAACCCCGGACCCCCAGCACAGAAGACTGACACCTTATCCTTATATCACCAGGTCACCGTTAGGTTTTATTCAAGCTGTCCATTCAATTCTACATTTTTATGTTTATTAAATTTTCATCAAAAGTTCCAGTGAGTAAGTCTGTGCCAAGAATACATAATTTGCGAAGATATAAGATGTCATTAACTTTATAGCCGTTCCGTTTGTTGTTTATTGTTGTTATTTATAAACAATTTCGCAAAACGTAATAGCATTGGTTTGTGAATACAGGTGGCTATTAGCTTTGTAGTCTACACAAGTAACGAATGCAGGAACATTTTATAAAATTAAATATAATAAAATTAACCTCTCAGCTATTGTCTTAACAATGTAGAAGAGTTTTTGCTCATGTCAGTGTAAATTTAATCAATTTATATTAGATTTAATAGTGGTGTGGTGACCTGGTGGTCAAGGGGTAAGGTGTCAGACTTCTATCCTGGGGGTCCAAGGTTCAATCCTTGGTCCCGGCACAGATTTATCTGATTACTAAACCCTTCCTTCACCTCTGACAAGACGTGTATTAATCACAACTTGCAAATGTGTGGAATGCCAGGCCTCCACTGTGGTTCGGATCCCACGTTAAAATGTAGGTCCTCCATTTCACCTCGCAATCACCCTACATACACCTTACATATTAGCGTAAGTGCGTATAACCCGTAAGTGCATTAAGACGCGGTACTACTACTAATAATAATAATTACCTTGAATACTATTTCTTCCATATTTTCATATTCCATACACATTCTGGTGACAAACATCTGAAAAATCGCTTTGCAATGTTGCACTTAAGCAATAAATTAAGCTAAAGATATAGAATCATTTTAAATTAATTTTAAATACCGTAAGCTAGTTTCTAGAAGCATGTTTTTATTTTAATGTAAATTATTATTATTATTATTTATCACCGCGTCTTACTACCCGTTCGGGTTATACGCTTTATGTACTAATTACGCTAATGGATTAGGAATTGGGAAGGTTTAATTTAGAGGAAGTAAGCCCGCATTTGCGTGGAGGGAGAGTGGAAAACCATTTGGAGGAAAAAACCACCCCCAGTTCACCCGACTGAGATTCGAACCTCGATCTCTCCGTCCTCAGCAGTCGAGATCAACACGAAACTAACGCGTAACCTAACTACGCCACCAAGGCGGGTTTTTAATGTAAATGTTTTACATTAATCTGTGATCTTTTTTTTTAGGGGTGACCAGCAAAGCAACAGCAAAGGATCTTCACTATGGCGACATCAGCTGTCAATTCAATAACACTGACCTTGCGGTGGCAGATATCCCAATCCATTGTGAAAGTGTAAATGAGTCATCCAGGTTTGTTCTTATGCTGTTAATCTGTTTACACAATGAAGGGCCGTCGCAGACCAGGTGCTGCAATACATGATAGCGCTCTATTCAGGTGTGATAGTATAACTAAAGATAATGAACATGAACTACTGTAAAATATGCTGTTTCTTATACAAGACTTTTCTGAAAGATGGCCAGGAAAATGAACACACAAGTCTTATACTATTGTTAACAATGGCTCTAAAAAGACAAAAGAGAAAATGAAATGGATGAATGATATTAATACTCGAAGAGATTAAATTGGAGAGTTTCGTCATTTATTTGAGGATTACATCTTTGTATTCCTGCTACTTGTCTTCAACAAGCAAGGTTGCAGCCTTAACTACTCTGTTAATCCTCCCACGACTAAAAAAATAAATGAAATAATACATGTAATCACTTATTCCCGTAGTGACGTTTACAGAATTACTGTTGTTAAGTTCAGTTACTATCCTGAACATACTGGGTAGCAAGAATACAGATCAGCTTGGGAAGTATATCACATGAGAGAGAGCATGACTAAATGTTTTTGAGATCCATACAATTTATCATACTTATATATTTTCTTTAATTACACCATTATACTATGGAAAAATTCTGCTGTTGGTATCATTGCTAAAATGTAATCATTTCATTGGAAGTAAATAACCAGTAGCGGGTTTAGGCTTATGCCCGTCAGGTCCGGGCCTAGGGCGGCAAATTTTGAGGGGCGCCAAAAATTTTAATTGAGATAATTTATATTTTAATTACAAGACACTTATTATTAATTCTATATTTAATTGTTATGTTAAAAAAATAAATGTTTAAATTATACCTGAATTAGATTTCTTATTATTATTGTTATTATTTTCATTATTTTATACACACACACATATATGTATATATATATATATAATATATACTGTTACAAACAAAAAAGGGCGCCATATCGTCTCGGGCCTAGGGCGTCCTCAAACCTAAATCCGCTACTGTAAATAACCAACTTTAATGTGCATCATTGCCAAACCATTCCTTCACCTCTGACAAGACATCTTGTGAATGTGGGGAATGCCAGGCCTCCACCGTGGTTCTGATTCCACGTTAAACTGTAGGTCCTCCATTTCATCTCACAATCACCCTACCATTACACATTAGCGTAAGTGCGTATAACCCGAACGGGTAGTAAGACGCGGTGCTAATAATAATAATGTGCATCATATCCAATTTTATTGCTTATTAAATCCACTATAATAAATATCTAATAAGTAATATGTTCATAGTCATTAAACATGACCTCTTACTATACCTGACCTCGGCCTTTTAAATGCAATTATTATTGCATATTAACTTTAAATGGCAGATTTGTAACTACAGTGAAGGTAGTGTGTTATGTTTCTGTTGATAGCCTAAGATTTCTTATGGTATTTATTATAACATTGCGCACCTGAGCAATGTCAATCTGAAGCCCAGTTTGTGGAAATATTAGCCCGTACTATTGTACTGTTGTCCAGAGGACCCCCGAATATGCTAATAGTACATCCTTTCTGTGGAGGTTCTTTCCATGTCCTGATGAAATGAGGTGATGGTGATAGTGAGTATGACGGGATGGAGCCAATTAAAATCTTAAGCTAACTTAAGCCTTATCAACCAAACCCTGGTGACCATAGAAATTATTTGCCTGTAGAGAAAAATCCCCAAGTACCAGCTGGGAATCGAGACCATGGCCTCTAAGTCAACAGCCAGGGTCTCTGACCATTATAGCATGAGGCCGGTTACTGTATTCGTTGATCATTGATTAATACAATGGACATTAAAGCTTTTCTTTGAATACCAATAGATAAATAAAAACTGTCTCCCTTATTAAGGCTCACAAATAGAATAGCTACATTATCATAGAGAGCAGTGATTTCAAAATCCCTTCAAAGTGCATTATGAAAGTTAACAAATTATTTTGATATAAAAAAACTAATATGAGCAAATAGACATACAATACATTAAATTAACACTCTTGTTTCTATAAACATATCTTAATTATGCTCATAGGAATACCAATGGGTGCTATTAACTATGATCCATACTATATTTGTTTAAATAAATATTCCTTGTATTAATATAGTAGGCACTATAAAATTAATTATATTAGTACCTAAAGTACCATATTTAAAACCATGATGATACTATAAAGGCCGTGAATTTTAAATTGTTAAATACCATTACGTCGGAGTACTCTTTTAATAAACTGGCAATACCTTTTGAAAAACCAAATATTTAAAATCAGTTAATGTAAACAAATTTTGCAGACACAACCTTAATTATTCTTACATAAAATTAGCAATCATGTTAAGCAATTGTTAATATGATTATTTCAATACTTGAATTTTATTGTGGAAGTTGTCAATCAAATAATTAATTATCACAGTAATGGTCATAATAATATAATTTTAAAAATTAGGTGTATTAATTTTCAGGAAATCCACTTGTAAGTGGTAATAAATAATTTGTCAAACTTAATCCATTTTCTAAATTGTTTTTCTAATTGGTTTGAATTTTTAATTGAATTTGAAGGCATATCAACATAAAGTTTATTAGCAATCACTGATCAACATATTTTAATTACTTAGTAAATTAAGTTAAATCTCTAATATAGAATGTTATGTATTATTACAAGCAAGCATTAAAACTATAGAAGAAATTTGGTTGATGGAAGCTTTCAGGAAATACAAACTTTTTTTGCAGTCAACATTGACAATATTTCACTAAATAATAATATCAATAACAACAATAATAATAACAATAATAACAATTATTATAATTATTATTATTAGCACCGCGTCTTACTACCCGTTCGGGTTATACACACTTATGATAATGTGTTATGGTAGGGTGATTGTGAGATTAAATGAAGGACCTACAGTTTAAGGTGGAATCCGAACCACGGTGGAGGCCTGGCATTCCACACATTCACAAGTTGTGATTAATACACATCTTATCAGAGGTGAAGGAAGGTTTTGGCAATCAAATAAATCTGTGTCGAGACCGAGGATTGAACCCACTAAATTATAACTTATTAGTATTATTTTTTAGGTAGGTAGGCCCTATTGATAGTATCCATCTAAAGTGACTGCTGCAAAAAAAAAAAACTGGACGTATTAATATGGGAAAGGCGTTCTAGAAGGTTTTCTAGCTTTCCGACCAGCTTCTTCATATGGAAATTGGACTGTAGCTTGGTTTGCGTAACATAAATATAAACACATGAAAATCAAAATTATAACTAAACATACACAAAAACATGTAATAGAAATTCAAGCAATATTTAAGTCAGCAATTTATACCAGTAAAAATAAGAGCAACAACATCCAGGCTTCAAATCATTGTAATCATGGGGATATCCATATGGAGGGGACCACAACTACATTAATTTAAATTTGTTTAGTTACAATCTTGTATTGTATACCTGGCAGTATAACAGCTCTCTCAAGTCACAGATAGCCGTTATATTCGATAGCTCGAGATATTAATCGCTCATGTGTAGCTGAAGATTTTCACATATCCATTACAGACTCTGCCTTAAAATATGGGTGAAGAATTACCCTGGGCATGGGATGATTTATGGATAGTCTAGCGGTAAAGCATTAGCATTCTAGGCCAAATGTTCCCGGTATAATTCCCGTGTCCAGGTGTTATTTTTCAACTAATTTAAATTAGCCAGTAAAAATATTTGAGTTACATTAGCTACAAATTTATGTCTAGATCGCTTATTTTTTTGGTGTTTGGTTTCAGCTGTGCAGAGTTATCTGTGAATGGCACACCATATTGTGAATGGACATACAATGGTCTGGGCATCGATTATCAAATTCTGGCTGGACCAAGCTTCATTGCTGTGTACACCATAATGGGTGTAATATTGGGTATAGTTGCAGACAAATATAACAGGTAAATTATTATGTACTCAATGTTTCTATTTTGATATTTTTTAAACAGTCAACTGATCATATATAATACTCAATGTGTATATTTTTGTTTAGGGTTTGGAGTTTGTCTATCTGCACTTTGGTCCTCAGCTTGGCTATAATCCTATCAGGAGCAGTGAAAGAGTACTGGCAGCTAGTCGTCTTGAGGTTGCTGTTAGCAGCAGGGTGAGTTAACAACGTTGTGTTGAGTGCAGCGGTACTCATTCTAGGGTCAAGGGGTGGTGGACACAATCCTCAAGGTCACTCAGAAGGGGTAGTAAATGAGGTAGTTTGATTAACAATCATTTAACGACACGATTAACAAATTCAGATTCTCTTAACACACGTCTCACCATGACAAAGAGCAGGTCTTATTAGTGTTTCATTCATTATTTTCCCCCACAAATAGTGTTTAATTTAATATCATGTTTTTAAACAAATTAATCGATAAAATAAACATAAATAAACTCTTGAACAAAATGTACATACATTTTTAAGTAAAATTTCTTCACACTTTTCTGTATATATTCAAATGAAGGTACAGGAAAATGTGAGGGAAAAAGAAAACACTAAGACCTTCGTATTTCACATAGAAGAGAGGAGCAAAGTTCCAATTTTACACTGGTTCCATGGGTCACAGAGGTAAATGTTGCTTCTTAAAAAATAACATCAAATATTACCGCACAATTTCTCTTGCAAGATCTAGTTGTGTCAAAATTCTTCAAAAGCAAATGTAAAATGTGCAACATTATTTCATAAAAGAAGCAAACAAACAACAGAAAAGAGCGAAAAGGGAAAACATGAATGCATGGCATATTAGACACTAGAAAAGATAAAATGACAAAGATCAACAAAGAAAACGAAAATGGAAATTATAATGGAAATAAAGTGACAAGAGTTTCACACTTAACTTTCAATTATTCCTTACATTGCTTATACTCACATGCATAAGTAAGCTAGTGTCTACTTAAGTATTTTAGTTTTTACTTATATCTTTTCTTTAAATGTAAATATGTTCATTTTTTAGAGAGGCTGGCTGTAACCCAATGGCCACCGGTCTTTTATCTGATATATTTCCTGAGAACAAGAGAGGTCTTGTGATGTCCATTTTCAATTGGGGCATCTATGGTGGTTACGGTATAGATTTTCCCATCGGCCGTTACATTCCAAAACTGGATTTATGGGGGTTGGTAAGTGATTGAGTTTGTTTATTTTTAACAAAATGATTTTAATAAACAAAATGTTCTCATTAAAGATTACAGCATGCAAGCATGTCTGTGGATGACTGTAATGACTAAATCAAATTATTCAGAGTTTTAATAATAAAAGTGTATGTATGACTCGGTGTATGGATGTTGTTGAAGTGAAAGAAGTATGCTAGGATGAGGAGGTCTGGAGAAAGTTAGTGAGGATGGATTAAGGATGGAGTTATTGTTTTTTGAGTAATATGCACAGTTTCTTGACTACCTGGTAAGGTAACAGTATGATTGGGTATGTATGTATGCTCTAAGGAGGTGGGTATGAGGACAGAAGCATTTTAGAGGCAGTTTACCCGCATTTTCGAGGAAGGAGAGTGGGAAACTGACTAAGAAAAATCACCCTCAGAATATACCTAACCCAGATTCGAATCCAGATCTCCCCGTCATCAATAGTCCAGTCCAACATGAGAGTGACACTTAAGACCATTCAGCCACTGAAGTGGGTCCCAGGTATATTTAATTTCTTAAATATATGCATTAGTTACAAGATATAGAATAGATATTACTCGATAATAGTTATGCTAAAACCAAATATTTGTTTCAGGGGTGGCGTGTGTGTTACTATGGCGCTGGAATTGTGGGTCTTATCATAACATTTCTTATGGCATTCACCGTGAAAGAACCAGAACGTAAAGCTATTGGAGAAGAAAGCACCAGAGCCATAGCTACTATTGGGCAAGAACAGGGACAAAGTAACAAAGATAACTCCAAGGACTGGAAGTCCTTGCTGCAGCCAAGAGTAATTATACTATGCCTTGCCGCATCCATTCGACACACAGGTATGAGAATTCACTGCAGACTTTTGATATACTTATAATTATACTTGAGAGTACCAGTTCCCTGTGGAGTGGAGTGTTGCCACTTCGCCTGTGAATAATTGTTCTCAATGCTCAGTAGAATACTCCTTGTCAATGGACTAGTAGGACTAGGCTAGTCCCCAAACATTTTTAGTTTATTTATTTTGAGTTAAATTTTAACGGGAAATAAAAGCATAAAATAAAATCTATCTGAGTCTCAATTTGCGTCACAATACTCAACGATATTCTAGCTATTTGTGCGCCGCCCCCACACCCCCTTCCCTCTCCACAATGACAACACACTAACATTAGAAGCGCTGTCACAATACTCAATGATATTCCCGCTGCTTGCGCGGACCCCTTCCCCTCTCCCAACTAACATCGGAAGCGCTCGAGTCTTATCGGCTCTTACCGGGCAAAGGACTAGGTGAAACCAGCCTGGTCCGTCTCTATAATAAGATATATGCTAACACTTGGCGTTCTCTCACAGGTAAATGTAATTTTGGTTTGCTTCTTATAAGTGGTAGTGTTGTGGTTGTTAATCTTATATAATTGTTCCCATTGATGAAAGAGATCTTGTGAAGTGTTAAAGTTTCCGATTGTCAATTTAGTTTGACAGTGTTTAAAAGTGTGAACTATGGAAGGGGACTCGGATTTGAAAACTGTTCCCTCACAACAAAGCTTGGAGAAGGGACCTGAGACAAGTAGCAGGGTTAGTGAAGGTAGTTCAGTGGGGTGTATCAGTGCCGATCACTTTTCTCAATGTTGTGCTCTCGACCGATTATTCGCAGTTTCGTTTGGAGCCCTTACTTTTGAAGAAAAGCAGCAAGTAATAATGAAAGGTAGGCCAACTCCAGACATTTCTGCTAAAACAAAAATGAAAGACTATACACGTCATTTCAAAACAGAATATTATACTTCTTCAAAATGGTTAACTGCATGCAAATCAAGAAACAGGCTGTATTGTTGGCCTTGTGTGTTGTTCGAAACAAATCAAGGAGTGTGGAATAATAACGGATTTTGTGATATCAGCAATTTTCACAAAGCCAAGATGCGCCATGAAAAGACTCACTCACACCTATCCGCTATAACTAAATTAAAAACTTTCGGGAAAACCAGAATAGATTTTCAACTGAGCGAACAAAAAAGGTTAGACGTTTTAAAACATAATTCAGAGGTTGATTCAAACCGGGAACTAATGAAACGATTAATTGATGTATGCTGTTTTTTGGCTAAGCAAGAGCTGCCATTCAGAGGTCACGACGAACGGGAAGATTCCCTTAACCGGGGAAACTACATTGAACTAATGCAGTTACTTTCTAAATACGATAGTAAATTGGATTTTCATCTCCAGAGTAGGGGAGCGTTTAAAGGAACCTCCAACAAAATTCAAAACGATATCATTGAATGTGCTGGTGATGTAATTTTGGATAAGATTAAGTCGGAAATAAATGATGCATTTTTTATAGCAATAATGTTGGATGAAACTTCGGACATTGCAAAGCTCTCTCAACTTTCGACAGTCCTTCGATATGTGAAAGATGGCCAAATATATGAAAGATTTATTGGTTTTTTAGATGTCAGCAGTGATCGCACTGCAATTATTTTAAGTGAGCATGTTTTTCGAATCCTTTCGCGTTTCAATTGTGAGCAAAAACTTGTAGCACAAGCGTATGATGGAGCCGCTACATTTTCTGGACATTTAAATGGTGTACAAACGCTTGTGAAAAAAAGGTTCCCAGGTGCACTCTTCATCCACTGTTATGCTCACAAACTCAATCTAGTTCTTTCACAGTCTGTGAATCATATAACAGAATGCAAGATATTTTTTAAGACATTGAATGGCATCCCAAATTTCTTTTCACATTCATCGAAACGCATTAACGCTCTTAATCAATCTGAGGTAAAGAAGCGGTTTCCAACAGTTGTCAGTACAAGGTGGAATTATAATTCCAGAATTGTGAACACGGTGAATGAAAATAAAACAGAACTCATACAGTTTTTTGAGAATATTTCTGAAAATCCAGATAGTTGGGATACTGATGCTTTCGTGACTGCTAAAGGGTATGCGTCTTCATTGAGAGATTTCGATTTCGCCTTTCTACTGAAGGTTTTCAGCAACATTTTTTCTCTCACCGACACATTATTCAAAATTCTTCAAACCAAAACTTTCGATGTGAAATACTGCATCGATAAAGTAAAAGAGACGATTTCTCACCTCAAAGATGCTAGAAACGACTTTGAAGAGACGTATAGAAAACTAGAAGATGATGACAACGTGGAAGCTCCTAAGAAGAGACGTAGAGAAGATGACTCATTGAATCCAAGAAATAAATATGTGCGTCTTTATAATGAAATTATTGACACCATGGTTGGGCAAATGGAGCTGAGGTTTCAAGATCTTAATGAGCTGCAATTTATTGAGCTGCTAGATTCAAAAAAATTTCAAAGCTTCAAATCTCGATTTCCTGAAAGTTTATTTTTGTCACTTAAGTCAAGCTATGGTAGTCTTTTCAATTTTGGCAATTTTCGGAGTGAATTAGTGTCAGTTTACAGACTATCAGACTTTTCAGATAAGACTGTGACTGAAATTATGAAGTTCCTGGAAGAAACAGACTTAGCAAAAGAAGCGTTCCAAGAAACATATAAGTTGTGTTGTTTGATATCAACAATACCAGTAAGCACATCCACTGTTGAGCGCACCTTCTCTTGTTTGAAGCGTATTAAGACGACTGTGCGTAACACCCAGTGTGAGAATAGGCTCTCCACACTTTCCCTGTTGTCAGTTGAAAAAGGCTTGCTAAATGAACTGCAGAGTCAAAAATCATTCTACGACGCTGTTATCGACAAATTCATTCATAAAGGTGACAGAAGGATTGCACTAATATACCAATAAAGGTAAGATTCAACTATTAATTTTTTATTTAATGGTTTATTATTTATGTGTTTATTTTTACCATGTTTTGGTTTTATTTATTTATGTATTTGTTTGTTTATTCCATGTCTAAATATTGTGAATCGGTTGGAGGGAGATAAATTGCCTACCGCATGACCTGTAAAAGTGTATTTGCTAAGTTAACATATTGTACATTATATGGAGAGTATTCCTCTTTAACGCCATAATGAAAGGTTTCTTCAAACCTAGTCCTCTTTGAGAAAAGTCACCGCACGCCACTGCTCCTTGGACAGGTATCAACGTAAATACATTCCCGTGTGAGATGTGTAGGGCAGAGTCAATGTATCATTGGTCAAATGGAGAACTGGTGGGAAATGATATATCAAAGGTATGACTGTAAAAATCTCTGCTTATCTTGGCAACACTTTATGACATGAAACTGTCACTCACAATTCTTCATGTGTTAAGTAAAATTTTCCATATATAAATCAAATGTTTATTTTAAAATGTGTACCAAATACTAATTAATATTAGTATTAGAATTTCTAATTTTTCCATAAAGAGAATGACTAGACATCCTTCTTTAATCAGCCTCCATCTTCCAAAAGGTGGTTACAAATTAATATAATTTATTGAACATGGTAACTAGGAAAAGTAAAATTGTGTAAAAATTATGAATAATTGTGAATTTTTTTTAAATAACTTGAAGTTTCACTTCCAAATCTTTCTGTAAAAATCATTTTTATAACTTTAATTATTTTTAAATTGGAAAATTACACCTAGACACGGCAGTTGAACCTAGGACCCTTGTTTGATACACCAATGCTCTAACCACTGAGCTATCCAGGTATCATCCCGTGATCAGTGTCATTCTTCATTAATATTTTTGGCAGAATCTGTGATGGTCGTGTGAAAAACATCAGCTAAATATGAGAGATTGATTAAGATTACGAGTCATCAGATAATGCAACCACCTTCAACTCAGAACGGCTCTAAAGCTGCCAATAGTACAATGACAAATGTATGGCTATGCATATCATAATTGATTAAATAATCGGGTTATTATAATTAAGAGCAATGGCATACTAAGCCAAAGATCCCGGGTTTGATCCCCATGTCCAGGTATCATTTTTAAATTTTAAAAAAATTATTTAGATGTGGCCAAAACCATACTTAACAACTATAATAACTTGGCAATTTAATCTATTATTTAAGATTACTTTCAAACACAAACATTTCCAACTAAATCAATTAGTACTAATGTTTAATATAACAGTTATTATATTGCTGTCAGATCTTTTTCTTCAGCGTCTTCAATAAATAACAGACCAATTGCATTATATTTGGGAATTGCAAACAATTTTTAAAGAATTGGGTGATTTTTGTCAAGAGTTTTTTTAGTGGAAATCAACTCATTAAACTCATGTTGTTTATTAACCTGACCTAAAAGCAGTACATGTTACCCATCTAGGAGCAACAACTTCTTCAGCTTTCAGAAATTTATCATTCTCATAATTATATGTTATAGCTATTGAAATATTATTTTATAGGATTGTGTTTAGTTGCTTTCAAATAAACACAATCCTATAAAATAATATATATACACAGATTTTTCAGTGATTGAATTTTCAATCTTTCAGTGTGTTTTACCAGCATAAATTAGTGCATGGCCCAGTATACAAAATAAACTAAAACACACTTCAGTTGTGGGAATAGAAGGCAATGAGTCAGCAGAACTATAGTCTGATTTTAGTAGGAAGAACATTAGAAGTTAGTTACTAAAGTTATTAAAATAGTTTTAATATTTTCATACATCAAGTCATGTCATCTGCAGCTATCACTTTTTATAGATATTATCAATACTTATAAAATACACAAATAACAAAGTAAAATGTTATTAATATAGCTCGAAAATAAATATGTTTAAATTTTCTCTACTGTTCTTCCAACCAAAATCAGGGTATATTAGCAAAAAAAAGTGCACAAGCAAAACTTAGTCAAAAATCAGTTCAGTTCGTTCACAAAAAAATTATAGTCACTCTTACAAGATAGCTGTAAATCATTCGGTAACAAACCGAGAAAGAAAGCAGTAGCCAACTTTAGATTGACAACAGGCCAGGATTGCTTTGCTGAACATTTAAATAAAATAGGAATTCTTCCAACAAAAGAATGCCCTATTTGCAATGTTGGTGTTATGAATTCGGATCACATTCTAGTTTGTGATGGTTTGGATGCAGAATCACAGGGGTGAAATAATATTTGTAAATTGTATTGGGATGCCAGAAGTCATAGGGTATGATTCTGAAATATGTAACTTTTATGTAAGTGTAATATTTGGCTTTGTATTTTATTTTGTTGTATTCTGTATGTATAACTTAATATGTAGTTGTAATGAGGTTTCATACATGTAATGGAGTGAATTCAAATTAAAAACCATATGTAACAACAACACTTCAATTTTCCATGTGGAATTGTATTAGTCTGGAAAGTTATGAACAAACCTATTAATGTTACCTTTTTACTATGTTTTGCCTATAATTGCGACTTGTATTACCAGATGTACTTTCCCCATGTGGACTTGGGTTGGTGGCTGTTTATAGTCACGTTTGGAATTGGCAGTATTGGAGTGGTTGTAGGTGGGGTTGTCTCAGATAAGTTTGTCGCCAAAATGGGCATCAGGTCACGTGTCGCAGTATTGGCCATTAGTCAGGTGAGTTGGAAAAATTAAATACATATTTTTGCCACAATCTTTTTTGGATAAGCAAGAAAGTTGAGTTGGGTGATTTTTCGTTTGGGTAATGACAACCAGTAATCTTTGTTATTTTTCAATAAACTTATATTGGCAGGATTAGTTATACTTATCGCGAGCCTTGGTCATACTTGGAGTGCCAGAGCTCAATTTACTTTCAAACAATTGTGGATGCAGAACATCCTAGTCCCTGCAGTCCTTACTTCTCCATTAAATTAACCAAATAATAACATGCTAAACCATAACAAAAAGGAATTCTTGTCAACATTTCTGAATGCAATAAATTGTTTTGCATAGAAATATCACAATAATATTCTTTATTATTATTATTATTATTATTATTATTATTTAGCAGCGTATCTTACAAACCGTTCGAGTTATACACTAATATTCTTTATAGAGAGTTTTTTTGTCTCCCTTTTATGTTTTTTGGTTTCCTCTTTTAGGAAGTTGCATTGTGCGTTTCACACTCCTCCCTGATGAGTTCTGATAGAATGAAACCTAGGTTGGGGGATTGGGCGGTAACGATCAAGTTTATTCTATAGAAGCAGTTTAAAGTGTGAACTGTGTTCTTCTTTTCATTGTAAAAGCTGTATTGTGTTCATTCCTTTTATATGTTCTATCCACATTTCCTGTACCTTCTTCAAAATATAGTATAATACAAGTTAATAGTTCATTTTCTAATGCTGGAAAATAATAAAGTAATACCCCAAACTTAGTTTCCAGACCAATATCATAACTCAAAAATCATCGCAACTTGAAGGAATTAATTTATTTTTTTTCGCTTATTGATGAATGTACAGCACTTCCATTGTCGTATAAAATCCTGTTGTAAATAGCAAATTTGTATGTGGTAAAATAACCACTGTAGACTTTATATTTCAAAAGAGGGTGAGCATACAAATCATTGGACATTGATGCCAGCAGTATAGTCATGTCACTTAAAAGCGCCATAAGAATTTAAAAGTGTTTCAAGTGTGAAGGGGAATAAGTCAAGGTGTGCCTGTACTTAAAATTGTTTTTAAATGTTGTGGATATGTTTATATAAATGAAACAATACGACAATGGTAAATAGTATAAATAATAAACCTTTGAGTATCTATGAATATTATTTGGAAATAATCATCAACTAGCAGTGACACAAAAAGAATTCCAATGGGGTGGCATGACCATGGCTTACTTTAAAGATACAATTTATTTATTTTATCATTATTATTAATTATTGTATTAAATTATCACTGCAATTTTTATTTTTGTTTAAAGTCATTCCAACACATTAATGTACCATCTATTTTAAGAAAGGCATTTTCTGGTCCTGCTATGCATTGCCAAAAGGTTGTTTAGAATGGTAGCATTAAGGATGAGAAGGGTGCATTGAGAAACACAGGTACTAACCATATTAGTTATGCTTCCGCTAATCACATGTTCAAAGAACAGGATTACTACTACTACTAATACTACTACTAATACCACTATTATTACTACTACCACTACCACTGCCACTACCCACCACCCACTTACCTACTACCCACTTACCCACTTAACCACTACTACTACTACTATTATTATTAAGGCAGGGATGTCAAACTTGAGGCCCATGATATTATGTGGCCCACATACCCTAATATGAACCATCATGAAATGGAACCCTATTTTTATTTCAACTTTGAGGAAATAAAATGTTTGGGACTGTAATATTTGGGATTTTGGCATAATTTGGGAAATTATGGCATGTGAGGCTGGTGGGTGAAATCTGTACCCTTTCTTTGATATGGATAAATTCTCATAAATAGTTGCACATCATAAATGTGCAATGTTTGTAAATACATACCTATGTTAATAGTTGTTTTCTCACATTAAATGGAACCGAACAGCCGATTTCTCAGCTTACAGACACAAATTTGTCAACAAATGAATTTAGCATTAGTTTTAAAGCCCTACATTAACACCAGTGCTGCAAGTAAAAGGTTTTAAATTTTTGCTAAAAAAAAATAGGGTTGTTCTTATTGTTTTATTTAAGGGGACCTACTCTTTTCCCTTTTGTAAGGAAACTATATTGGAATTCTATTTAACGCTACTTATGATAATAATACAGATTTTATTTGGAAATGTGGTGCCTACAGTATTTTTAATATTCATTGTATTACACATGATCAAACGAGTTTGACACACCCTCCCCC
>CABEEJ010002190.1:106250-120818 GCA_901482245.1 Timema douglasi
CCCCCCCCCCCCCCCCCCCCCCCCACACACACTTTTGAAACCCACAAACACCCTGTATCAAACAATGTACATCACACCTTCTCATGTTTGAACAGAACTGAAAGTTGAATTTATTTTGTAAGTATCTTTGTTAGATTTATACACCATTCAAAAAATTAAATATATTAGAAAAAAAAATGTTTACATATAAAGTTCTTGAGCGTGATAAAGGACAAAGAAACATTGCACTTAAGGTGATTTTCAACCCCCTCTGAGAAACTCTAGTTCAAACCTTGTTTGGGACAGATTTTAGTTTTCATACAGTGTTAAGAAATACATTATGAATCATTTTATAAACTGGTTAAGTTTCAGACAAGAGGTTACACCTTAACTTCATCAGATTAAATAAAGATATTAAAATAAATATATTAAAATTTGTGTGGCTAGTACTTCATTAGTAGTGCAGTCTTAGCAACTAACATACCAAATTGAGACGTATAAAAATAACAATAATAATAATATATTCTCAAAATATATTTTTACAAAAATCTTAATGTAGAAACGGTTATTAAAGATTTAAATTAAAATTAGTTAAACTAAAGAGAAAAGAACCAATATTGAACATCAACAAAGAAATAACTAAGTACCGATACTAATATAACACAACATGATAATATAAATGTCTTAGAACATCAATACAAACCCATTTTAGGGGTCGAATGGTATAAGGTGTCACTCTCACAATTTACTGAAATGACAATTACAGGGAGATCAGGGTTCAGATACTAGTCAAGGTGTTTTTTTCCTAAATATTTTTCCACTCTCCCTCCACATAAATATATGTGCATTTCCACTGAATTCAACTTTCTTCATTCCTAGTCCATTTGTGTAAATATGTGGCTAGCCTAAACAGATAATAAGAAAATCTGCATAAAACATACATACAGTGTTCAAAAGTGCATAATTATTAACCATGTACGAAAAAAGCAATTTTTATAGATTTAAAAATCGAATACTCATTATTTAATATTCGTCACCCAAGAATGCAAGTGTTCTATGTCCAATTTTTCCCTTTTGTGTAAAAGAACATTGAAGTTTGACCTTGTGTATAAAACCAATGTTACTAGAAGACAACTCGAGTTTGTATCTTCTTAAATAATTATATAGTAGTCTCAATTTCAACGCAGGTGAACCATGTGCTTTATAAATAAACGTAAACACAAAATATCTCAAATTTAACTATTTTGGAGATAGTACACTCACATCCTCGGGTGACGTATTGTCTGGATGTCCCAACTACATTCATTTTATAATAAATACTAGCAACATTTAAAGTACAGTAGATTTATCTGGATATATATGACTATAAAAAATAGGTAGCTCATTCAGATACTTTCAATCAAAGTTATTTTTAAATGAATTATTTTTATTTTAGTCAAGCAGTATTGTTTTTTTTTTCTTTAACTTAATATATTCAATTTATGTGGCACTGAAAAAAGCTTGAAAAAATTTTATTTTACTTTAGCATTTGGTTATTAAATAAACGTCAAGTATTATAATTGTTTGAGAAAATTTTGTGAGATTACGTTGCTTGTAAACTATTGGGTCAAAATCTTTTCAAATGTTCAACTTTAAATTTAACATATTATAATACTAATGTTGGTTAAAGATAATTCTGAAATGAATGCAAATGAATAGTTAATCTAATAATATCCTAATGAAATGTTTGTTCCGACAGTTGTGCGCTACCCCAGGAGCGTTTGGCAGTGTTTATGCTGAACCTACTTGGGCAATGATCACCTTAGGGATTTCCTATTTTTTTGGTGAGTAATCAAATCTGGTATGATTCTAGATCATACTTTACAAACAAATATAAAACAGTGAAACAAATTTGAATCTAAAGAGAAATATACAGGATGGGGCTGAAAATGTTGACACATTTAATAACACTAATATCTTTACTATTTTAACTAATAAATGCGTCAATTAAACTTAAAATAACAATAAAGATTGAAAATTTTCTATATATCCTTGAATTATTTATTTTTTAAAACAATGCCCCTAAGATGGCCATCATTATATGCAATACATTTTTGTATGAGCTGCTTGAAAATTGAAATTATTTTGCGCAATGTTTCATGTTGAATTGCTTCAACTTCCACCACAGTTCTTTCTTTAAGTTCCTGAATTGTTTTTGTATGAGTCGTGTAAACATGACTCTTTAACATTCCCCACAAGATAAAGTCCGGTTCTGTTGAGTCTGGTGGTCAGGTAATATCATCTAATCATGAAACAAGATGCCAAGGATACATTTTGTGAAGCAACTCCATTGATGTATGACCTTTCTGACCCTGGAACTGCAACGTTAGGTCATGAATACCAGCAACCTGTGGCTCCAGCAAGGTAGGGCAACGACCCACACAGCTCAAACATCAATGGATCTAGCAATGGATCAATCTATGTACTAATTACACTAATGTATTAGGGATTAGGAAGGTTTAATTTAGAGGAAGTGCATCCATATTTGTGTGGAGGGAGAAAACCACTGTCAGTGTGCCCAACAGGGATTGAACCCCGATCTCCTCGTCTTCAACAGTCTAGTCTACCACAAGAGTAGCGCATTAGAGCATGTGGCCAACAAAGCGTGTCTTTTGTATCTTAATAAACAAATTCCCACCTCATACAAAATAAAAAGGAGGAATGATCAATATTCATAATCGTTACTAAAGACACAGACAAAGCAAACCAAAGTGTAATTTGTGCAAATTCATTGTATTAAATAGTCCTTGAAGTTTAAAATCTATAATTTTAATTGATATATTTTACAATAAAGGTTAAAATATATATATATATGTATATATATATACCTATAGATATGTTTTTGGTATAGTTATGCTAATTAACATATTTTAATTTTATATTATGTTATGTTTCTTCTATTATTAGAATTAACAATTTGTTTTGCAGATTAAAATGTTTCTTTTTAATTCCAGCTGAGATGTGGTTTGGCATCGTTTTTGCAATCCTGGTAGAAATCATTCCCCTCTCGATGCGTTCAACGGCAGTTGGGGTGTTTCTGTTTGTTATGAACAACATTGGTGGAAACCTGCCCATATTAGTCGACCCTATCTCCAAAATGATTGGCTACAGGGAATCTTTGTACATATTTTACGTTGGAGCTTATCTTCTCAGTAAGTTTGGTTAAATGATATCACTGATTTTTTTATGTTATCTGTTAGAGGTGTGAGAAGCTTTGACTTGTCTTAATCTTAGAAACAAATAACAGCTTTGACTTCGCTCTGAAAAAAACAACTTGGCTTTGACATTTACAAAGCTTCACCAATAGAAATATTGACAGCTAAAACACTCAATTTATGTTCAATTATTACCATTCTTAGCTGTTATATACATTACAAATTAATATTCATATGAAAAAATCTGAATTGAGTTGCATGCTGTGTGTGTGTTTATGTGTGTGTATATATATATATATAGGATGTATATATATATATATATATATATATACAGAATGTACTGTAACATGTGGCACCCTCTTCAACAGAAGATAGGAGACACAAAAACAATGAAAAAATGTTAATGGAAATATGTGTTCCATTTTACCTTGTAGTTATAGTCATCTTGATACTCCAGTAATATGGAGCTACTTAACATCATTAGGAAGTGTCCACCTTCAGCCCGAGTGCAAGCCTGCAGTCGTCGTGTCATAGAATGCCTCACGCTTTAAAAAATTACAGTGCGTTACAATGCTTGCATTCAGGCCACTGGTGGCCATTTTGAGAACTTCGTATAGTGTTAAGCCGCTCCACTTTACTGGAGTGCAAACATGACTATCACTCAGAAACAAAGTCAAATAGGACAAATGTTTATATGAGCTTCTTTCATTGGTTTTGTGTTTCCTGCCCATATCTTAAGTGGCTCCCACATGTTATGGTACACCCTGTGTGTATAAATGTGTATGGATTAAATTAAACCTATATAATATACAAGTAATTAACTGAATTTGCATAATTGTATCACTTTTAATCTTAAATAGAATATGTGCTGTATAATTTTATATTCTCAAGTATATAACTATTCATTATTTGTTATATTAACCCTTGGGATGATTTTCTTGTACAATCTGTCTACCCTGAAAGGTAGCAAACAGTCTTACCTTGATGGACTGCACTCTATCTTTTAGGCTATAACCTAGTGGAACCAAGCAAGATAAGTTTTCTACCTCTCAGGGTAGATGGAGTGACCTTCCAAACAAAAAACATGTAACATGCCCAGGCCCTAGTCTTAACTTAGATATTAAACTGGAATTTAAATCATAGATACTTATACTAGAACCTTTTTAATCCAAACTAAATGGAACCTAAGCTTGTTTGGATTAGTGAAAATTTGGATTAAGTGGGAGATCGATATTCTTATGAATTTTAAATTACAGTTGAATGAGTTTTAATCGAATTATCATTTATTTACCTGATTTATAACACGTAATATGTACTGTAATTATTTTTAGCTACAAGAAAACACATTGTGTTGACTAACACATGTGAATATTAAACATTTATTATCAGATATCACTGTTTCTTACAATTCTCTTTTAACTTTGAGCTTGGTAACCAATAGAATATATCTCATTTGACTTGATTTTCCCCCCCGCTTTCGGAAAAGTGTGTTCATGTTATCTGAAATTTCATACTACCATAGTTCAGTCTAATTGGATTTACTGTAGGGAGGAGAAGAAGAATTTAAAATTTTGTTCATGACTGCGTAACAATATGTTTTAATTTGTTTGATTTTCTATAAACACTCTTCATAAAAGGTTGGTTCATATATATTGAGTTTTAGCAGGTGTTTTTCAGAGTATGTTGGTTTTTTCACTAAAATATTAAATCCAGGTGAATTTTTCATATTTTTAGAAATTGTTTATTTAAAAAAATACTGTGTGATAACAATAAGACTTGTTTAAATAATTGTATTCCTATTTTTATATCTAAAACAAGAACAAATTAAACAATTGGCCAAGTGGATGTATACAAACTTACCTAAGACGATATTATGTCTAAAATATTAACAAAACACATAACAGAAAATTGTGATCAGTAAATTATTTTTTCCTAACAAAATTTAAAAGTGAGAAGAAAAATTTTATCTCATAATGTGACTCACTGAGATACCTTGTGAATGATATAAAACTAAATAAACATTTTAACAAATTAATATAGATCATAGTTTGCTACCAGGTAGGAATGAACTGTCTAACACCTTAGCTTGGTTGGTAGCGTATCTGTCTACTTATATAAGAGTCTCGGGGTCGATTCCTGGTATGGAAGAATAATTTATCATTGGTGAAATATGGGTTTCCCCTTTCAGAGGGATGAATTAACGGCAGGGGGAAGGGAGGGGCTGGGTTTTGTGTCTGTTCTTTATATATTTAAATTATTTAATAAGTCATGTGCTTATCCATCAGTCGGTTCAGAAAATGCACATTAAATACCTCAAATAAACGTGGGGAAAAAAACACATGAACATGATTTAACTTTTCCCTAAAATTTAATCATGATATTGGTAGAAGTATTTTGTCTTAGTTTAAGTTAGTTGTATATTGTGTGCTGAACCTTGTATTCAATATTGTTTTAGCACCATGTCTTACTATCCATAAGGGTTACATAATTTATGTACTAATTGCACTAATGGGGTGGTGCAGTTTTTTTGACCTTGATATGTTTAGAGGAAGTGTACCCGCCTTTATGTGGAGAGAGAGGGGTGGAGAGAGAGAGAGAGATAGAGAGAGTGGTAAACCCTTTATGAAAAAACCACCCTCAGTACACCCAACTGGGGATAGAACCTCGATGTCCCCACCATTGGCAGTCTATTCTATTGCAAGAGTAGAACCTTGTACTATGTGGCCACTGAAGCAGGCTATTTTAAATAATTACTATCATTACATTTTATTGAAACAAAGTAAAATTGTGTCGTTTTCCAGGTTCGTTGATGTTCCTGGGCACCATGTTTATGATGGATACACCATACCAAAGGAAAGAACCCAAAGATAGAGGTCATGAAAATGGAGCCTTCACATTAGAAAGAATTGGAAACAACGGTGCGATAAGTGTAGAAAGTAGCAAACTGTGAAAAACAAAAAACAACTACAAAGTGAACATAGACCATAATGTTCCAATATTGTAATAAAATAATTTTGAACCAATGTTTGCACTTGAGTTATCTTGATGTTATTAAGTGAGAATGCATAAAATAATTTTTAATCATTGTTTGCGATTGAGTTATATTAATTTCATTAAGTGAGAATGCATAAAATGATAATTGAACTTGGACAATTTGGAGCATAGAGTTTTGTTTATAGTAATGTCACATTTAATGTTTATATAGATAGGAAAACTTAAGTGATGCTGTGAAATTAAACTATTGAAAATCTATATTATAATTATTTTTAAAGTATTTAAATAAACAACTTAAAGTAAATACATAATGTATGAGTTTTATCTCTTTAATTTGTGTTAGAAATGTGTCTATGATAAAAATGTATAGACCAAAAGTACAGTCATTCAGTGAACAGTATTGAATGTTGAACTTAATTATTTACACAGTGGGTCTGTCATAAAGTTAAATCTTCCTTCCAAAACAAATTCTGTCACATGCTGAATGAAGGTAATGATGATGAAGACTTTTTTTTTTAAAAAAAGAGCATCCTACTACCTGTCATATTTGTTCCAATAGGGTAGGGGGTGAGGAACATGAACTTAAGAGGACAAGCATTTGTGTATAGAGAGAGAGAGGGGGGANTGTCTGGGCTACAACAATCGTAGCTCAGTTTGTGGAAATATTATCCAGTGCTAATGTACTAATGTACCGTTGTCCAGGGGACGTATTAATGTACTAATAGAACATCCTTTCTGTGGAGGCTCTTTCCATGTCCTGATGAGATGAGGTGATGCTGATAATGATGGTGATTATGATGGTGATGTGAGTATGATAGTGAGTATGAGTGTGGTAGTGAGTATGATGCTGATACTGAGTATGAGGGTGATAGTGAGTATGAGGAAGATAGCTAGTATGAGGGTAATAGTGAGTATGAGGGTGATAGTGAGTATGAGGGAGATAGTGAGTATGAAGGTGAGAGTGAGTATGAGGAAGATAGCTAGTATGAGGGTGATAGTGAGTATGAGGAAGATAGCTAGTATGAGGGTGATATTGAGTATGAGGGTGATAGTGAGTATGAGGAAGATAGCTAGTATGAGGGTGATAGTGAGTATGAGGAAGATAGCTAGTATGAGGGTGATAGTGAGTATGAGGAAGATAGCTAGTATGAGGGTGATAGTGAGTATGAGGAAGATAGCTAGTATGAGGGTGATAGTGAGTATGAGGGTGTGGAAGCAGTGGAAACACTTAAACCTGACTTAAGGCTAATTAACCAAACCCTAGTGACCATTAGCGTAATTCCCTTTTTGGCTAAAATACCCCAGGTACCAGCCAAGAATTGAACCCAGGTCCCTTAAGCTCGTAACCAGATGCACTGACCACACTGCACCATGGGGCTGTTTAATTTACGAATTAAACCTTAGTGTACCAGGCCTCACTGGTAAATCAGATAAGGTGAGACTAAAGCTTTGGCTCAAGTATCTAGAAATGTGAGTGAAATGATTGTTAGTTTGTACCTAAATTAGTCTGAGGTTAGAAATTGGATGAAGATATGTCTCAGGATAGGACATTAACTTCAGTGTTCAGCCAGACAATAAGTTAGTTAATGGATATTCGGTAGCTGAGATATTAATGAGCAGATATTGCACTTGGTTAAATATTGACAAAATATTTATAGTACATGAATTTGGGTTTAACTCTAATGAACATTAAACTATTTTCTCTGAACCTAGACATCTATAGACATGAAACATAGATTTACACTCTGAAAAGTTCTAAAATCTATATATTATGGCTGGGAAACGAAAGGTTACTAGTAGAGGATATAATGGATTTTTGTGAGTAAGAGGATGTAATTTAATAGGAGGTGTAACAATACATTATTTTTTCATTTGTATTTTCCTCATCCCCTTTGTTTTCCTATTACCAGACAGACCCAACCAGTAACGTTATAAACCCATTTGCTTTCTGGGATTTGGGAATTTCTGATAAACTATTCTAGTACCTTAAATATTTAGTGTCAATATTTAAGATGGAGCGAGATAAATTGAGACATCAAAAGGACTATTTATAGATGGTGTACAGTATACTATGTATTCATTTTTTTTTAAATTAGAATAAGAATGTTATTATTCAGGTTATAAAAAGTAAACCTTATCAAATAGATTCAATTTGTTGGTCAGATATTGACTGTGTGCAGATTATAAACTGACTATTCCCCTATAAACTTAAATGGTTACCCGAATTCCAAATTTCAGGTATATAACTTTTTTTTAAAGTATAGGTACCATACTTTAAATATATGATGAGTCACTGAGTCTCAGGCAGATTTATAACTTAAGTGAATAATTTTACACCTGCAAGCTAACACAATTTGTTTAAGGCAAATGGACAGGAAAAAAAACAGTATTTTAATTGGTAATCAAGATTGACCTCAAATTTTAACCAAACTGAAATAATTGCACGGGCCAATATCATCTCTTGGGGAACTACAGGTCTTATGTAGAAAAGATTTATTTTTGCTTTCTCTTTAACTTATGTTAAGAACGCTGCCTCAGTAAACGAGAAATTGTTTCACAGACATTCAGCTCTAACGCAATATTTAATTCTTTGATGCGTTATTTCAAAATATGGTTCAATTCAAATAAAGACGAAAGATTACAATAGGGCTCTTTTTACTTAGCAAATTTATATTTTGAGTTTTATTAATAGAAGAAAATGTGACATTAGCTCATTTTAAACAAGTTTTTAATAATGTTTGCAGAGTTATGAGACTAAACTTGGTGAAAATGGGTTTTAGATTTAGCCTTCCTCTAACAACTGTAGAGTATTTTTTTATTATTTGAAACTAGAAGCGAGCTTTCCTCTTTACCTTGAGATAAAATTTTGTAGTTTTCTTTTCCCTTTTCCATATTGACATGACAAAGGGTGGTTGTAGTTTAAGAGAGAAAGGGAGTATAAGCTTAGACAGAATAAAAAAGGAGTTCTAGAAAGTGACAAAAACCATTGTGTATTAAATTGGCTGGTCTGAGAGTGAGTGACAGCCTACTTTCTCGCTAACCGAGGTGGTTGCATTAGGTTTGATAAAGTTTTGCTATGTTAAATTTTGTTTGTTCTTGAAGTTTTAATTGGATTAAGCCTGTATGCTTCATGTTTTAAGAAAGTTGAATGCTACATTTGAATAATAAACATTTTTCGATTTCTCAAGTGTCCTTAGTATATTTTATGCTGACCAATGACACAAAGAAACTAAAAAGGGGCTACTGTTAAAAAAAAAGTACCTATCTGAAAAAACAAATATATGTATCAAGTTTGGGGAAACTTTGTTTAAATAAAAATTATTATTTTTTAATTCAGATTATTAACTTTTTTATAGGCCTATATATAATCTAGTGCAGTTGTATTCAACCTGGGATATGCAAATACATTTAGGGGGTAGCTTACATAAAATTTAAAATATATTATTTCATGATAAATACTAAATAATTGGGAGGGCCAGATTTAGGGATAGCATAAGAGACCCGGACATAAGGACATGCGTTCTGGGCGAGGCATTTTTTTATTGCTCTCTTCTATATGTAGATATGTGACCAGAAAAAAGTGCACATGAAAATTACACACAAAATAAACCATGGTCATAAATACTCACAGGAAAAAATCTCACACGGAAAAATGCGCACAAGGACAATTGCCCACACAGAAAAATGCCCACACGAAAACAATTATAAATCGAGGTTAATATTTAACAGAATGAGAGTTTGATTTTGGTTTTGCATTACTAACATTTTAGTTTACACTTGTAAAGTTCGTGTTTGATTTATTCTTGTGCAGTCATAGAGTTTTCATTCACACTTTTGGGTCCTTTTTGTAAATTTAAAGCAATATTGTGGAATTTTTAGTGTCGTTCTATTGATATTTTTTTACAGCCCCCCCTCCNCCTTGAATCAAAATCAAAAAAAGTTGTTTTTGAATTTTCGTCTGTCTGTACCTCCAACTAGAGCCTAAACTATTTTACCGATCAGACTAAAACTTGTTATCTAGGGTTTTCATAGAGTTGCCCCAAGGGGTTTTTGGAATTGGATATCTAACCCTAAAATTAAGGGTAGTTTACTGAAGGGCAAAAAGATTTTTTTTTAAAGTCGATTTCTTCAAAATTGGCTGACGATTTTGATTAAATTTCAATTCTAAACATTTATAAATATTCTAAACAAAATGGCTACTCTCAATATTTCAGCAAAATGACTTTAAAGGCTTCTTTAATGACTCCAGCCTGATGCGTAAATTATATTTTTTTTATAATATCTACTAAAATATTTGAGATATGAAATTACTTATCATTACAAATACCTATGTAGGTCTATTTATAATACAAATATTTATTTGAATCATATTTTTATAAAACCAATAGCTTTTAAGCTATATGCCAATATATATATTTTACCTTTTCGAACACAAAAGGTAAAAGTATTGCGACCATAAAAACAAATCTATTATGAAATATTGATGGATGTCAACGTCTCATGACCCCCTGGACCCTAAAAAGTGGTATTTGCAATGCCGTCTGTCTGTGTGTCTGTTTAAACTTAAAAATTAAGAGTAGTTTAATAAAGGGTAAAAAGAGAAAATTCGATTTTCTCAAAATCGGCTCGAACGATTTTTATTAAAATTCGTATCTAGAGGTTGATTAAGATTTTAAATAAACTGACTATTTTCATTTTTCGATGAAAATTTCTCTAAGGGTACTTTACAGAAGCAGAAACTTCCATACCTATCTCCACGACTATTTGAGATACTAAATAACTTATCATTGCAAAATTATAGTACTATTAAAAGTAAAAAAACTTTTATAAGAAATATATTTTTATAAATCCAACAGTTTCTGAGATATTGCAAATATATTAATAAAATTTTGTGAGCTTTAGTTGTAAAGAAATACTACTTAAGTTTTAACGCAATAATTCTCCAATGCCATCGAGTAATTAAATATAAGTAAGTCTCTCAAAATGTTATGTTAATTTTCCTTAAAACTCTTAGAAGAAGTGTTTGTACAACAATGATCTATATCCATTTTAGACTCGATAGTCAATATTTACATTTTTTATTGGCCAAAATTTATAAATGAGTAATTTAATAGCAATGCGATGGCATTAAGATGTGAAACACCTAAAAAAATGTTGAAAAGTTTGACCGGAAGTTGAAATTTTAATACGAAGTGTTGATCCCTGTGGACCCAACATTGATCTTTTTTATTGGTCCAAACATACAAATAAGGACATTAATTCTTTAAAAACAAAATTATAAAATTTAAAACCGGGACTCAAAAAGAAGTTTTAGATAAGTATAGTGCAATTTATGTTTGGGTTTGCTAGTGTATATTATTTCATTTCACATATACTACGAGTTTTGAGTAAATATTTCCATTTTTAAACAATGAAGCGAATAAGTCCGTGAGGCGTTCCGTACCATTTATTGTTCATATATTTTTTTTATATAAATAAATCCAGGGTTCGAATATAATAGATATTATGTCTAAAGTGAATTAAAAGTAAATTTGTATAGACTAAAAAAAATTGTTGGCAAGAAACAATTTTGATATTAAAAAGTTTAACCAAAATAATATATATTAAGAAGATATTTGCAAAAAAAGAATTATATTAATGCTATTCAGGAATATTTTAGAAAGTCTAGACTTTATTAATATCTAAGTCATATGTACGCATTGAGATGTATATTAATATTTTTACTTTTAAATTATTATAGTAAATAAAGGTGCAATCCACCGGACACGGCTAGTGTTATTCAACTGATTCATATTAGCTCCGCGAGAAAGCGTTTAAATACTATCAATTCATCGGTCATGATCAGGGTCTAAGATTTATGGGTCTGGTTACTCCTTGGATTTACTGATTAGACATTAAATCCAATAAGCGCTAGTATCTTTGCAGAATAAACTGTGCGTGATTTAAGTAATATAAATAAGTTTTATTTACAAACTTTTCTTTCTGTGACTTTTGATAATGATTATAACTATAAATCACCTAAATATGGAAGCCAGTGAAAATATGTTATTGTTTACAAAACAAGGACTCTATTGGTAACATATATATAAGCTACAATAATAATTGCCATAATGATTGTAAAAACATTTAAATTTAAATTATCTTTCTAGTTCTAAGCAGTACCGGTATATCTTATATTTATTCAAATTAACTCAATGTACATTGTACCATGTATAAATAGTAAAACTATTACTATATATAAAGTGTATTGGAGGCTGAAAAGCATTAAGGTATCAGTCTTCACAAAGCTAAGTGGATTCTTGATTTAATCATGCTTACATTTTGAATAATTTGTCTAATAAAGACAATTTCAAGTTATGACATTTAAAAATGAACTGAAATTATATTATTTTAGCTGGGCCTAAAGCTGAAAAAAGCATTGTGACATCAGTACTATTTTTTTTTAAAACTTAAATGATTGAGTAAAACTATTAGAAATAAATTATGTCTATAACCAAAGAAGAAAAAGATAAACTCAAATCAAATAAGAAAGTTTGATTAATTTTCTCCAAACTCATATTTTAATCTTTTGTACTATTGATATTAATGGTTCATCAGTAATGGAAATGGTTTTTAAATTATAAACATAACACTATTCCATTTACTTATCCAAGGAAGAATTTATAGTGGTTTTAGTATTAAATCTTAATAATAATAAAAAAGAGCTGTTAAATTACTCATCACATATTTAAAACAATAATTTGCAGCTATCACAGGGATAGCTCATTTTGTGGCAAATATTGCTCATTAAAGTATCGTAGTCTGATCAATTTTTACAATTTGTGTAGAGAGAGGAGAAATATGATATTATGTAGAAATGGTCATTGGTTGGTTAAAAATTTGGATATATACCTATCTTACTATTTTCTTGCTAATCTCACTTATGTACTATTACAATCGATTCTTCTTGTATAAATATAAACATAAAAGGAAAATCAATGATACTGTGGAATGAGGTTTAGAAAATTCAAAAATCAAATAAAAATAAGTGTTAAACATTATAAATATGTTATTATATTAATATTGTGTCTCATTAATACCATCCATTAAAAGTGACAACTCCATAGCATATGATCTAGCTATAAATAAATGAAAGTAGGTAAAGTAAATATCAAGATAGTCCAGAATTAAATTAGTATAGAAATCCTACTTGTACATCCATCTACTTACATTAAAACAAACGTCTTAGTACTAGATGTAGCTATTTGAAAGCGCGATACTATATTATTGCTATTATTATTATTATTATTATTATTATTATTATTACCCTTTTCTAGCACCTTGGAATTATAACACCTCTACAAGAATATTCACTTTATCCTTTAAATCTGTTAATACAGGCTAATATAGAGTCCATCAGCAAGTGGAGTGGTGTGGTCACTAACAGCTATTAAAAGTTAACAGATTTGCTCTCAATCCATATTATCTACAAGACCATATTAATATTAAATTATTATTTAATGCAAGATTTTTTTTTAATCACCGCATCTTACCGCCTGTTAAGGCTATACGCATATATGAGCATTACGTTAATGGGGTAGGAGTGAGGCAGGAAGTATTTTCGAGGTAATACAGTACACCAGCATTTTCGTGGAAGAATAGTGGGAAACAACGAAGGAAAAGCCACCCTCAGTATATCTGACCTGGATTTGAACTATGACCTCCGTAATAATCAAGCCAGTCTTAGATCAGGGGTCAGTAACCTTTTTGATATCGTGAGCCGTACGGAGTTTTAAAAAAAATGATGAGCTGAATTAGAAAAAAATATTAAAACTTTATTTTTCTCATTTAGTTATAATGAGTTATTATTCTATTTTAATGAATACAAACATTTATTTGCGGGCCAGATAAAATCCTTCCTCGGGCTGCTGACCACTGTCTTAGACACTTCGGCTTCATTCACTAAACTATCTCTTGTTGCCGCAACAATGAAACAACAAACATAATAGCTTTAATATTTTGTGTTCTTACAATAAGTTACGAAAAAGCTAATTATACAGTAATCATTAGGGAGTATTATTACAAGTGATTGATGATCGGATTATTATTTCCACATAAGTTAACATTAGTGACTTTCAACCAATGTTTGCAATAAAAATCTTCTGCTATCTATCGGTTACAGCCCCCTCTCACCACGCCCACATCCCCCCAAAATGATTTCTCACCCCGTATATAAGAAATGTAGGTACGTTTATTTTCAACTTTACTTTGCTTGTCTTTACTCCATATAAGCGTGTAGCGTAAGACGCTGAACAAAAACAAAAACAAAAACTTAGCGCCCCCCACGCATTACCACCTCCCCCTAATTTAGCTCCTATTTCCCGGTAGCTATACCGATTGTATACCTTGATCTTCAAGACTA
>CABEEJ010002191.1:0-75661 GCA_901482245.1 Timema douglasi
CTTCGAATGGACCGAAGCTTCGAACGGCAGCCGAAGCCAAACATAGGTTCGAATCGAATACGAAGTACCCTGAGATTCGATTCGGCATCGAATTTTTCGAAGCTTCGCACACCCCTACTTAATAATGATTCATTCAAATTCTACCTGATTTGTAAATACATTTACTATAAAGTTATATTTTATTAGCTTATATGCTTACCTGTGAGATAATGTACCATAGTCCATATATTAGAAAGTATAATATCCTATATGTAATGAAGCATTCAAACATAATATTATTCATAAGTGAAGAGACATTAAAGGCCCTAATAATATAAAATAATATTTTCATGTCGACGTTTGTGAGATAGACCTACTGTATAACATAGTGTTCACTTTTGTAAACAGCATTAGATTCTAAATTTTATCACTAATTACCCTAATTCTTATATTTCATCTTCATCGTCATCTATATCAGCTAAATTCACAATTTCTGCAATTTCATTATCAAATAAACCTTTTGTCCTTGCAATTGTCTATGCAGCACGAACACGAGAAACAGAAGCACTAATGCCTGGATCACAATCAACTTAACTTTCATTTATTATAACAGTTCTCTTTGTGTTTTTAAATCAAATCCATCATGATTCAGTTAACTTAACGTTCACCCTAAGAGTTGTCTAGGGAGAACCTTCATGTTAAGTGAAGGTATCACATGTTCTCGCTACCAATCATCTTGCAAGCGATGTCAACTTAATTTGTCTATGGTATGCAGACAAATTCTTCGCTACATTTTTATTTTCCACGTTTTGTGATCTCTAAAACGTCACTCGCTACACTTGATTTTGTATATCCAGTAAGCTTTTATTGCAAGTACGTAAAACCTAATCAGTCCTGAATGATTTGGTTTCATTTTAGTAAACAATTTGTTTTCATATAGTCCCAAGTCCACTTGTTACAACTCTTAAATATTTAAAATAAAATGAAGTGCAGGTCTATTTATATTGATTTGGCTCGCAACTAAACAAAAATATTTCCTCCTATTTCTAATGCAGTATAAACTATGTGTAATACAGTTACAAAATGTATGTTGAGGAATGGTATAATTAGAAAAATAAGTATAGATGGTTCAAATCCACTATTTTATGAATCCAAATTTGAATCCTGGAAAAAAAATTATGAACCTCAAGAGGAAATATAAATATAATATTAGGCAATACAAATAGTCCCATGACTAAATGTTATTTTTTCCCAGATAAAAACTCAATTTAGAAGAATCTTCCGATTTTGACAATCAACCAAGTGGTTCACACCCCGGTGTTGATACTGGATCACAGCACGAAATCTATTTTCTGTAATATTGCTAGATCTTCACATTTTATTTCCAAACTATCTCTGGAAGAATCTGATTTGTCTCAAAGACAAGATGATATATATGTGTTATAGCATACTTTTCTTATATCAAAAGTGCAAGAAGATGTCATTGATGCAGATCACATTGAACTACTTGGTAGAAGAATCGTAAATATGTCCTTTTTTAATCAAACAAATACAATTGAGTCACCACCCTCTAACCAATTGTTCCTTTCAAAATATGTGTCCTATCAAAGAAAAGTGTTATGGCTTGAAATTACGAATTACTTTTAAATGTAAACTGCAAAATAGAGCAGGTTCTGTAGACCGATAAGCCAAATTTGAATGTAATGGACGTCAACACTGTCTCCATATCGAGCACACTAACTACTGGTGGTGGACATGCACAGTTGGAGAAAATAACCTCAACACTTAATATTCCAACTATGTCCTATAAAACTTTCTGGAAATATGACAAACTAGCTGATGCTTTAGAGAAAACTGCACAACAATAGATGGAGGAAGCTGTACAGTTAGAGGTTGAAGAAGCAAAGAAGCGGGGTCATGTAGACAAAGATGGTGTTCCCCTCTTGACTGGTGTGGTAAGAACACATTTAATAAAATACTATCACATATTGTGTACTTGAATACTGTAGTGCGCTCTTTAAACCTTAGTCAGCACAAATCTTGGCTGTGGAGTCTTTGAGTAGAGCAATGTGCCCCGCATATGAGTAGTAACAAAGACACATAAAATATATAAGCAATGTTCTGCAAAATGAAATTTTGTGGGTTTGAATCCCTGCTCATGCCACTTTGTAGTTATGAAATCAGTATTGTTATTTTAAGGAAATAATAGAATTTGGTCTTTCTACTCTTTAAAATAAGCAAATGTTTGTCTTTAATCTTTACTGGCACTGACACATTACATGCTAAGTGGTTTGACTTTTTCAATTATATTAAGTCAGTAATATTTAAAATCAATTAAAACCAAAAAATTAGTAATAAGTATTTGGTATAGAACGCAACTATTCTAATATACATAATATATATGTGTAATCAATAAATAAGTATTGCACTTTATGTATACATGCAGAAAGAGGAAAAGAAGAACATAAAGGTCATTCGTGTTACAAGAATTGGGGTAGCAACCAGAGTTCAACAAGTACAGAAGCAGGTATTATACTCGGTGGCTTTTTAACACGAGTGAAATAGTCTTAATGAGGTTACATTACCACTACTTGTGTCGATACGTCTGTAAACTCCAATAATAATAATAATGATAATAAAAGAGTAAGAGAAAATATAGGTCCATGAACCAGTACACATAGAGTTAAAGGCAAGTTTGTGTTCTAGTAATAAAAAAATTAGGCTAAAAATAAAATATTTTTTGGGTTACTTGGCACAAAATTTATTACTTTATTACTAAAAATTGTTCATGTTGTCCTTCCATTTCCACATAAATGTCATATCTTCGAATCGGACAGTTGCGTGCTCTTTGAGTCATTCGAATCGTCTGATAACCCTTTTAAACTCGCTGTTGTATGTCTAATTCAAATGGAAAACATTTCCTATATTACAATGTTTTTGTCAAAAGATATTTTCATTATTAAAAAAATTAAACTTCTAACAGTATTCCTAAAGTAAATTAGGCATGAAGTGTGTAAATTCTACTTAATTGAAATGATATATTTAAAAAAATTATTTTTTCGCCAACTTTGGCCACCTTTTTCTGATGCATTAATTTTTTTTAATAGCAGATCACCCAGAACAAAGTGTGATTTTCACTTTGTCTTTTATATCTTCTGTCAACCAGAAAGAAAGGGCATTTTTTTTTAATATTAGGAAGAAAATAGTTTTACATATTTCTACAGAAGGTAATAAATAAACTAAATAAAAATGTCACAATTTATTGTAAATAGTGATTTTCTTAGGTAACTCAGAAAAATTATACTTAGACAGGGATTGGAGCCCTTGTCCTTTGACTTGGGACGACATTCTAATAAAACACCGAGATTGCAGCTCGAAACTCCGCACCACTCCTTAGAGCAGAGGTGGGCAAATTTTCTCCCCGAGGACCACGTGGACATCTGTAAGGTTTCTAGCAGGCCGCATGTAACAAAAATCTAAACTAAACAAATAATTAGCCTTATTTTCACGCAAAATTACATGTATTAGTCATATAACCATATAACTTTGATACACAAAAAAAAAAGTAGCAAATAAAATCTAATATGTCATCAAAAATGTCATGTACTCGTGTTTCTATTTAGCCTACCTAAATGTTGATTAATAACTACTCAAACTGCTATCGTTAATTTTGTTTAAAGGATTTTAATGGAAAATATGAAAGGATGAAGGATTCAAGGTACCATCCCTAAAACTACACTTTATGTGCTGGTGTGTTGTCCTGATGAAGAATCCACGAGTCGTTCTTCCACATTTCAGGTCTTTTTGTTATGCGTGCACGAAGAGTTGTCATAACCTACTTATAGTAAACCTGGTTAACAGTCTGACCTTCATGTACCCAATCAATGTGAACAATCCCTCGGATATATAAAAAACTATCATCATTGCTTTGAATTTTGACTTACTCATCCATGCTTTCTTTTGTCTCGGTGAACTGGAAATCTTCCACTGCATGGATTGGCGCTTAGTTTCAGGTTTGAACTTTAAAAAAAACTACAATTTGTCACAAGTTATCACATTTTCTAAAAAGTTTGGATCATTTTCGATGTTATGAAGGATGTCAGCACAAATGTTCATTAGAGTTTCCTTTTGCTCAGGAGTGAACAGTTTTGGCACCATTTTAGAGCCAACTTTTTTCATGTGTAAATTTTCATGTACAATTTGTAGAACAGTTTCCTTATCGATATTAACTAAGTCAGCAATTGCTCGAATGCTCAGGCATTGATTTTTTGGAATGATTTCACTCACTCTTTCAATATGAACATTTGTTTTTGATGTGCGAGGACTGCCGGGGTGTGGATCGTCTTGGATCTGTCTCCTCCCCTCCTTAAATTTTGTAAACCAATTGAACACTTGAGTACGAAATAAATAATGATATGACACGCTGCTCACCTTTTACACTCAACATAATTCTGAAGGAGCTCAGGTAAACGGTCCACTTCGAACAAAGGCTATGGCTGAACTGTCGGTCACACGACCTTGAAATTTGGAAAATATTAAATAGATCAATATCCGACCCTACTGTTTGTTGCCTCAGGTAAGTGGCAAAAAAATTAGTCCGGTTATTTAGTAGTTATACCTAGCATGTGTATGTGTGTGTGTGTGTGTGTCTTGTTTGGGTGAACTGGGGGCGGTTTTTCCTAAATAGTTTTCCACTCTCCTTCCACACAAATGTGGGTTCACTTCCTCTATATTCAACCTTCCCAATTCCTAACCTTCTAACATAATTGGCACTTAAGAGTATAACCTGAACGGGTACTAAGTATTATTGTTATTACTATGATTTATGAAAACTCTCTTTTCACAATTTGAGATAAATAATATATTATACATGGATGAAGGTACTAAGGATAGAAACAAGGTTTACACTTTACTCTCTCACTTGACTTGAGAGAAACAGCTTAGATAGAATTACTGTGGATTTACACAATCGCTAAAAACAAGCATAACTGAAATGTGGTGGAATATAAAATCTTTACCTTGAGAATTTACCAAATATTACTTTTATTGATTAATGATATATAATTAGTGAGCCATAATTACAAGTCTTGAGTCAAAATTATGTGGGCATTAATCTTTTTAATGTTATTTTAAAACTCTGAAACTAAAAAAATAAAAAATGATAAAATTGTGTTAATGTACACTCTGTTTGCACTTACCTTGACTGACTCCACTATGGTGTAGTTTGTAAGATAGGGCCATACTACTGTGTAATGGGTCAAAGTAAAACTGCTACCTTTTATTGGTTAACTATGTGTCCCTTGTTTATCAACATTATACAAACGGTATATCATAAATGTACATAAATTCATTTGTTTTAACACAATATACATCTTAATTGAAGACTCCTAACCACAGTAGTTGTTTAAAGACTGCAGACCAGAGTAGTTGTTTAAAACTTCTAAAGAGGTGCGGGCAAGGGGGTCCCCTCCAGTCCTGCTATAATATTCCTGGCAGTCAGCATAGCCATGTCTGTCCTAGTTTTGAGCGTAGCACTGCCCAGGTGAGGGACAATCACTGAAACAAATTACCACACAATTAGATACAACTCCCATTTCTCTACATCGTCAGTAGGTGGAATATTTCATGTCTTACCACAGTTGTTGAGAGAAAGCAGCTTGTGGTCTGGAGGTAGGGGCTCAGGATACATCACATCCAGTCCAGCTGCAAAGATCTGGCCCGTCTCTAGGGCCTTGACCAAAGCAGACTGGTCCACCACCTCTGGAACAATAGATTAGGGGCAAACAACATTCATTACTGATTACGCAGGTCAACAAATTGAAACTTTTTTTCTGTATCTGGTTTGTAAATGGGTGGATATAACTAATTTTCAGGTGATACATTCAGTGAAAAAATCAGATTCTCTTTAATACGTACGTCACATTTCCATGATACACAGCACTAATAAAAAGAATACGACATTAGTAACTATTTACCATTTTAAATACAAACAAAACTTAGCCCTCAGAACTCAGTTATGTTTTCTTGATAGCGTAAAAACCTAATTTAAACCAACAAAAAGCACTAAAATAATCCACATTAAGCCATGATATTAATATTTACAAAGTTTAATGTCATTTTTCTTTGACAAAATGGGATGATGATGTTTTTCTTTTGTGAGGTGTTTTATCAGTCTCCCTAAAAAGAAACCAACAGTAATCGCCCATCATCGAAGGGTTCCAGTGTCCTTGGTAACGATGCTCCATGGTCAGGATAGCTTGGTGAAAGCGTTCACCTTGTTCGTCACTAAAAGCATCACAATTTTCTGGGAAACAGTCAAGATGCAGGTGTAAAAATCAAATTTTTAGTGACATTCTAAACCCCATGTTCTTGTAGTTGTCCAGTAGAACACTCACTATGGAAACATATTTATCGTCTCTTCTGTTTCTCAAAAAGTTTTAAACAATGGCATTGAAAGAGGACCAAGCAGCTAATTTATATTTGTAAGCTTAGCATCAAAGGTTGATAATTTTTATATTTGATTCCCTCCATCAGCAAAGCCATACTTTCATAAGTTTCCCTCATGTCCACTGCATGCACCAAAGGCACTGATGGGAAGTTTGTTGCCATTATGCGATAGCACTACTTTAGATAAATCAATAAATATTCTCCACTCATGTGAATTATGTTGAACATCCAACTTCATCATCAAACCATTCATGTCTGTGCACACACCCATTGAATTCTTCATTTTAAAATACCCAGACAAACAGCTATTTCTTGTTCTAAAACTTGAAATCTTTGTACCTTGTTCTAGAAGGTTCTATTGTTGCAGTCTAGAACCCAACAGTTCAGCTTTCTGTTTAGAAAGTTTCAAATCATGGACCAAACCATTCAGTTCCTTTTATTCTATGAGGTGAGGCGACATGTCATGAGTTTCAGGGATGTATGTACTCTTGCAAAGGTCATTCATTTTCTGATGCAGTGGTTTGCAAGTGACAAGCACGAACTGGTAAAACTAAGTCAGTGAGTGATTGACTTTCTTTGGGTTTTTGTAGTGAACTTACCACATACATAGCAAAAGTTATTGGGGTGGTTTACACAACCAAACAGTTTAGCAGTTGCCATTACGTTAAGAACACTGTACTAACTTTAACCTAAAAATATCAGAATGTCTCACTAGTTCACACAAGAAAAGCAAAAACACACAACACAAAACTAAGATATCAATAAAGAGAAATATACAAAGTGACTAACACCATCCAAGTTTCAACAAGCACTAAACAGTAGGGCTAACGTGGCTAGCTGCGTCACCTCTAACGACCAATGTCAGTACCATTCCCCCTCAACTAAATTGCCATGCCATCTAATGAATATTTTTAGAACTTCTTCCATCATATATTGAATCTAAATACAGAGTGCAACCAGCATAGTCAGTGATAATTCATGAAGAAAAAAACACAAAAATCTAAAAAAAAAAATTAGTAAAAATCTCAAATATTTTCAAACCATTATGTGAGAGAGCATTTCCGAAGGTAGATTCGGATTCTACGACCAAAAATACATATTAAAAATGGCTGCTAACCAGGGATTAACAGCTTATTTTAAAACACAATGGCTAGTACTGGGTTAAAACTTACCTAACATGCTTCACTTAGTCTCATATTTAGCTTAACTGTTCATCAAATCTATTAATTACTTAGTAGTTAATACATAACTTATTTCATATATTAATAAAAACCAGTTATAACCAAAGTTTGCTATGTGATTTTATTAAGCTTAAAACTTAATTTACATTACATAAAGATTTGATCTATCAGTCAATTTACTTGTTTCAGTGCTACTAACCCTATCAGGATACCTTGTTTTTTGGTATTAGTACATACACACATCTTTATCTTTAACTCTGAGATTTATGTCAAGAAAGAGAGAGAGACTATTGTCTTAGAAACTTAATGAGATCCAGAGTATACAGATGCAACCTGTTAAACTTGGTTCAGTCTATTACTAGCCACAACCTAAAAACCTAGAGGTGCACTGGCACAGCCAAGGCTGGGAGGGGGGTGTGTGTCAGGGTTGAACTCCCCTCCCTCCTTCCTAGACCTCGCTACCCACCTTCCTCGTTCTCGTCCCTAAAGCTGTTGAGATCATACATGAGGAACTCTACAAATGAAGGCAGACTTAATAGGCTTAATGTACATACATCCAGAGGTGTTAAGTTATGAACCCATGTGGAAAAATACCAGATCTGGCCCAGATATGATCTTTCCACATGGGAAGGATGAAGTTCTCAATGAACTTTCTATGAAGCCAAGTAAAATTAACATAAAACTAACGTGAATTAGTTCAAAAGTGATTTTTGAGCTAAGAGTTAGTGCAAGTTGCTTATTAGAATTTTCATATTTTAACTCATAAAATAATTTTATAAATCAAATTTACAAAATACAATTTAGTGAAACTTGCATGTTTGTATATTCTAGCAGTATGCATACATAAAAATGTGTTCATAAAAACTTAATAGTCTTAATAATTACAGAATTATGACCATTTTTATACATTTTAGATTATTTTGGATATTATTGTATTTCTTTTGATGCATTAACATTTGCAGTAATTAAATTTACAAATTTTCCCGCAGGAAAAACAAATTGACCCTGCTTAGTTGGTCACTGAAACTAACACTACCCCTCCACAAACAAATCCTGGCTGCACCGGTGTAGGGTGTCATCAAGTATGAGAGGCTGGATTTGATACCTGTGTCTTAGGTGATTGGCTGCTGATCCAAATCCAACAAGAGATATAATTAAGATAATAAATCTCGTTGGTTGCAAGGATTAACTCACCCCCGCGACTGATGTTCACCAAAATAGAGTTGGGCTTCATCTTGGAGAAGGCGCCTTCATTGAACATGCTTCTAGTCTCGCTGTTCAAGGGACAAGCGATAAGGACATAGTCACTTTCGCGCAGGAGCGTGTCCAAGGAGACAAACTCGGCTGAGTATGTGGTTGCTGCAACAACAAAGGCGGGATCATTTAAATTTTAGTTATTCTTACTTTCAATCTAGTTATTGTAAAATAAATTAAATTCTTAAATAACATGTTATACTCATCTTACTGGAGACTAATGGTTGTATTGTAAAGTGGTTAGTGTTTTCCACCGCTTTGCTCTCGACCATTTAATATATATTTATTTTGCTAATTTAATCTTATTCTTAAACATTTAAATTTATTTGGTAACATTATACTTAGTTTTTATCAATAATTTCCCCCGCTCACCCCACTTCACCAGTTTATCAATCAATAATGTTCCTATCAGTTGATAATATGTTCTCATTGTCAGTATAATTACAACCCATCCTAATTTAAATTGTATTTTTGTTTATCAAGTTAGGCCTAATATTTTTTTCAGAGCCTTCAGCATGTTTCCAATTATCTGTTATAGGCATAACCTTGCTCTATACTAAACATAACTTAAATGTTTAATAATGATAAAGTGTGGGGCTAGTTTCTAATTTGAAGCTGTTTAGATGCTCATCGAAGATGTAAGCACTATCTCTAGTAAATTTAAATTCAATACATTTATTTTTAGTTTATTAACTTCAAATCAGTAATCTTTCATTCTTATAAAGTGATTGTTGTTAGAGTACAGTTTTATCCAAATTTATTGTTTTTAACCCATAAGCTAGAAGTGTGCGAGATCGACTTTTTTGGTTCGAGACAAGAACCGGATTGAAAATATAAAACCAATTATTTCTAAATTTGCTAATATTATGTACCTCAAAACACTGAAAATATTTAAATTGTTAAATAAATACATAGGCCCTAATCGAGGAAATTTAAACAAATATATGTAAATTTGAAAATTTAATCAATTTTTAATACTTGTGCTATAACTTAGGCTACCTAAGTTATCAACATTTGTGAACAACACATCAAATCTAAATTTACATCTAGAATAGGTTGACATACTTATTTTTATTTAAATAATAGAGAAAACATGAAAAGCAAGTTTAAAATTAAGTTAAACAAGGAAAAAAAGCAATTACCAAAATTTTCAGGATTACAGAATATGTTTCCCAACAATCGGGTCGGAAACGGGAAATATTTTTTTCTTGCGGGAATCCCAGAATTTTGGAATCCTGCACACCCCTACTGGAAGCTATGGAAATTATTTTGCGATTTGTCTCATAGTAGAATGAGTGCATGCATGTGAAGAGGTTGAGGTTATTAAAGTTTCTGTTAGTGCTGGAAGTGTAAGAGAAAGTCAAAGAGGAAATAAATACAAAATAATACTGAAGTCATCAATTCTTATAATGAAGTAGAGGTAAAGGCTATCAATTTGTAAATAAAAAATAATATCACTTTTGCAAGGATCTGAAACAAACATCTGAATTTAAGGTCTCTTTGGATTCATCACCTTTCTTCAATGATCAAATTTTTACAGCAAAGGAAAAGCTGAGACTCCAGTGTTTGAGGAACAGACTTATTACTGACCCAGTGGGAAAGTAGAGGATCAGGCTCAAAGACACTAGACGCTTAATGGTACCTGCCGTAACTTGTCAGAACAAATATTTAGACTTTGTGCATACTTACAAAGAGAAAAACAAAAAATGACCATTATATAACTAATATAACCATTTTAGAAATTTTTGATCGATGCAAAAATGTTTTTATAATATGCACTCTACTAAAAAGTCTAAGTGAGAGCAGAAGTTCATGCCTTGAGGATTAAATAAGATGGTTTTCCACAAAATTAAAGTTGATATCATTTTTGTAATGCTACTCTTTTTTTTATCACCCTTTATTTAACTTTTTTGTGCTTAAAATACCCTGTAAATCAAGCTAGATTTCACTAATATAGATGGTTTTATATATATGAGAGAGAAGTTAAAATAAATGCCTACATCCAAACAAGTTTTCATACAAATCTTGATAGATATTGAATTTGTTTGATAAACGTATAGAGTTCTTAGTTATGGTTGAAATGTCAGGATCTACACATACAATCAATCACACAACTTCCTCCAACAAGCAAATTGGGGTGGTGGGAAATATCTTAATTTGTTTTGGGTTATTTGTAAATTAGTTCTTGTGAAAGCAACAGAATTAACCGTCAAAACCGTAAAGAGTATGACCTTGTCTCTTCAGAGCATACACCAGTCCATGGCAGTTATGGTCTTCCTTTTGGCGTGTTCCGTAGTTCCTGTGGCCATGCAATTTTCTTTCTTTATAATGAAAGCTGTTATAAGAAAATAACTTTTAAAAAAATGTTCAAACAACACAGATAAGATGATATTGCTCACCTTCAGGCTTGGGCTTGTGTCCAGTATAAAGCAGCTTGGAGATCTCAAAGGCTCGCAGCCTTTTAGAAATGGCTTGTCCAATCCCTCCAAGGCCCACAATACCAACCACAGAGTCTTTTAATTGCTGACCCAACAACCACTGGGGCCGTGCAATATCCCACTGGTTACTGCAACATGCAGGGAGTTAACCAATGGTTACTACAACATGCAGGTAAATAAACAATACTTACTGTGACATGCAGGGTGATAGCAGATGGTTAATGCAACATACCTAGATTTTTTTGAATGTTTACAAGCTTTTTAACTAAGATGATCTACAAATGTATATTCAACTAAGACTACACTAAACATATTGATTAACTTTTAGTTTTGTGGGGATTCTTAGACCCTCATCTTGCAAAAAGTTAAAATATTACTACAAACTAACTCGTCAACTAGTTTTTATAAGCTGCCAATTCTATAAATATTACTGGTTGTTTCAATACATTTGGACTGTTATTAGCTGTGCTAAATAGCACGTTATTTAAAAACTCATATTTATTCTAATTCTCGCCAGCTTTAATTTATTTTAGCTCATCTGTAACAACATTTAAAACTTTTTGATGCTTCAGTAAAAGGGTTATTTGACACTTCCATCTTGCCCAATTGTCTTGCCCTTCCAGCTTTTCAATTTCAACATAGTAGAAAACCATGTGTGTATCATAAATTATATACTCAGGAAAAACACACTAATCATTTCGCTAGAGTAATGGGCCTATAACCACATGAGGAAGTGAATAGTTAAATAAAACTTCAAATTTAAGAACACTATTGAAAAATATAAACGCATGAAGAATAACAACAAAGATAACAATGGAGCAAGGTTACAAAAAATCGACGGTGTCACACAGGCGTACCAACCTAGCTTTCAACGATAGCTAAAACATTTACAGAGAATTGCTTGTCACAACAATGTCTGCCTATTGAACTAAGGTTCAAAAAGTTAGTTGTTGGTGGAATTGGAGTTTCCCCTTTAACAGTGATCAATCAGAATTAGTGGCTGGAGGTACTGAGTGTTGTGTAAGTTTTATAATTAAGTTATAAAGTGTATAGCATGTGCTGAGAGAATTCAGTTCAGAACGTTCACATTAATATGCTACTAATAAAAGAAAATATTACTTTAGTTTACAACCAATCTCAGCACTATGATATAATTAAAAAATGTAAATAAACCGAAAATAGAATTTGTCCATAGGTTCAAAGAGTATTTATCAATGAATATTGTTGGTTAGGTTTGTTATTTCAAATAAGCTAGTCACAACTCCTAACTAGAGATAGTTCAACCAATCAGACATAGCTATTTGCAATATAACAAATATAAAACCAATATTATATTTAATCAATGAAATGGCTGATTTGGCTTTTATTTTGGGAAAGACAAGGAGCTTATGAAGTATTTGATAGGTCATTTATTTGAGAGGGACTTGAGCTGACCAATCAGTCTTGCTTATCTTACTACGCTGTGCTGAATAAGCCTAAATATTATTTAACAATTGGCTCAATTTGATAACAGATAAAGCTCATAACTGTGCAGTTCTTTTTATTTTTCGTGATTCCAAAGAACACTGTAAGACCAGGTCAGAGATTAAGAGCCCAGTATTAGTTGACTAATATTATTCAGCTTTAAGGTACCAGTATTAGAAACGTTCTCTTCACCTTGTAAATGGGAACACTAAAAAAAACAACTCTTTTATCACCAATAATTTTTAAGTAGGGGATTTCAAGAGGCCAACTTGTCATTACTCTAAATAATTACTAGAAAAGAAAGCCAAAAGCCTAATAACTGCTCAAAGTTTTCAAAATAAAAACTTTCCATGCTTGAAAAACCAGTGAAGACCTAGACACGCAAAACAAATAATATACTCTAGCCTTCAAATATAACTGTCATGCATTGTTATCAAAAACATTTTCACTTCTTTTATACATTATCTATATGTCCAATTCACTTGATGCACTTGTTTATATCAACTATACCTTCTCTTTAACAACTTATATTTATTTACGTGCTTACTCTAAACTTCCTTACTCTATGGCATTGGGAACTCGAAAGATCATTGCTGCACTTACAAAAGTATGCCACCTATCTCTATCTTGAACTAGTTCTATCCAGCCCACCTCATATTCCCTATTTCCTTCAGTTCCATTCTAATGTTATCCTCCCATCTGCGTCAAGATCTTCCCATTAGACTCTCCCATTCATGCTTCATGTACTGCCCACTGTAATCTACGAATATATCCCAAAAAATTGTCAATTGAGAACTTATCTAACCCTACCCAGTTCTATATTTAGTTGTGACTAAGAAAGCTTAGCCTTATATTTAGTGGTGACAAAAATATAGTAATTTAAGAAAATATCTTTTAATGTTTGAGATACATTACTGAAAACGTACCACCTCAGGTTTATAGACTGTTAATTTTACGAACATCAAACATTACCAGATTTAAAGTGCTTTATTAACTGAAATATTAATATTAATTAAAAAACTAAATACATATCAGGCAAGAACAAATACTACCAACAGAACTACCAACATATGCATGAAAAAGTACCAAGATCATAATGAATAAATGGAAATTGCTATACCAACACTTTGCCTCAATTTAGCATGCTTAGATGTGCTTAGAGAGGAGGCAAATGTATTAGAGATGGATGAATTGAAACCATGGGTGCAAGAAACAAGGATGTGAAGGGAGGTAAATGTTGTGAAAATGGAGGAATACATAAGCTATTTTATGATGCATCCAATCCTAGCCACTCACATAGATGTTTAAACTTAGTAACATTTAAGCTTTTGGTTAAAATGTCAGCAATTTAAAATTCACTTTGACATATTCAATCTTTACAACTTTTTCACACACTAACTCCCTTATAAAATTATTTCACATCTATATGTTTCTATCTTCTTGATTAATGATAACTAGCATTGTTATCACAGTAGTCATACGTGCTACTAGGGCATAGGTCTCACTAAAATCGAAACCTTTCTTCTGTTGACAACCTTTAACCACTAACCTTGCCTTATAGCAATTCTTAATACCATCTTGATCTCTCTTGATGCTGAAGATCCAATGACAGGAGATAGCTTTCCTACCAGGGGGTAATGAAGTCGGTTCCCAGGTGTCATTTTTCTTTGGGGAATTCATTTCCTCTTCCAAAGCTAGCATCCAGTTACTCTCATCAGGTCTGCTCTTGACATCATCAAAATCTTCAGACAAATTGTCAAGAAACTTTTCTACATTCATAGAAAATGTTACATAATCTTACAAATAGCTTGGTTTCATAAATGGGCGTGAGCTACGATGAAGTTCACCTTCATCTGATAGTGGCGGTATTTCTTTGTCCTACTCTTCATGACTGGCTCCGCCTGAAGATAGACTTCCTTCTGACAGAATGGTAACTGTTTCACAAAGTAGTGGTGCTCTCACTGCTGGATATGTAGCATATTTCCTCCACTCCAAGTGGCATTTTCATCAAAAAATACATCACATGCCAAAACAATCTTTCTCATGGTAGGGTTCCACATCCTATAGCCATTGGGGCAATAGCCGATAATGATGCACTTCTGAGTATGATTGTTCAGTTTCCCTTTAAGTAGCTCATTAGGGATGCTTACATAGCCAATACAGTCAAACACACAATTTTGACAAGTTTGGATGTTGACTATATGAGACCTCTGCAGGAGTTTTACAATCCAAGGCTACTGTTGGGCTTCTATTAACAATATACTGCTGTCATCACAGCTTCTGACCAGAGATCTTTTGAAACATTTACACTGCACACACACACAGACACACACACACTATTAGTGTTCTATTCATGTGTTCACTTACTCTGTTTTGAGAGGGTGTATATCTGATAGAATATTCAAACTGTGTACCTTTGAATTCAAAGTGTTTTCTCATCTCTGAAGATAAGTATTCACCACCTCGATCACACCTGAAGTGGCTTATTCTTTCATTAAAATGAACAGTTGCTAGAGCTTCATACTTCTTAAAATACTCAAATACCTCTGACTTTTCTTTGATTGTGTAAACATAGGTAAAGTGACTATAATCGTCAATTAGAATAAGTATGTATCTCTTACCATCATATGATGTGGGGCTGATCGGACACATGACATCACTGCGGACAAGCTGCAAGGGGCGCTCAGCCCATGAGTGAGTTTTTACATGAGGCAATTTAGTCATTTTACCTTGGATACAATGCTCCCATGGAGATTCCGGAGTTGTAAGATTTTGTTTACACACACCTTTTATGCCATCAACTATTTCACAAATAAACTTCAAAATGGTATTGCCAATATGTGCCAGTCGCTTATGCCATAGATTTGTACAGTCTACCTCAGCAACATTGGCACAGGTATTTTAACAGAAAATTTATTAAATACATTATGGCAGACTCGAATAAAAATGTTACAAGTTTATCATGCTTGAAAATTTTTGCTACGCCTTCTACAAAAATTACCTTGCATCCATTTGAATCCAGTCATCTGACTGATAAGAGGTTATGTTGTAGACCAGGCACGATAAGAATACTTCCCAGCTTGATGGCATTGATTTTTTCATCCATCTCAAAAGACGCATAGAGATCACCAAACTCTGTCACTTTTAAATTTTCACCTGATTTTGCAAGCTTGATATTCACAAGACTTGAAAGAGTATGATTATTAGTCAGAAGATGACAATAAGTAGCACAGATCATGTGTTCTGAAGCTTTTGAGATTAGATACCAGGATGTAAACAAAACAGAATCCACTTACAAGGACATGTTGGCTACCATACTGAACTCTGCTTAAACATTGATGACTTCGACTTTCTTTTCATTTAACTCTGTTTCTTTTTAAGTTTACAAAATTCTGAGATCACAGATCCATTTTTTTTTACGAAATTTGCACTGAAGTTGACTTCGCTGAATGTTTTGATTAGACCTAGTTTGTTGATAAAAAGATTAAGACTGTTTCTTATGGTTCTGTGTAACTTTTCGATTTGCATGGTCATAAAGGAATGTGAGGTAATGAGTTCTGCTGTTATACCTTGCGAAAATTGTTTCTGTTCCTCATATAATAAACTATTTTTTACAAAGATCAATGTCAATTTTCCGGCCAGTGTCTCAAGAGCAGTAACAACTATATTGAATTTGTTCGGCATGGTAATTAAAAGATGACAGACAATATCTAATTCCTCTAATGTAGCACCTGTTGACCATAATTCACAAATCAATTTATCAAATCGATTAAAATGTACCTCCAGAGTTTCACTTGATGAATCAAACTTCATTAATAAAATACTTTTATGTATAAGTAACTGGTTAGCTATGACTTTTTTTGCGTAGGTATTCATAAGGGAGAGCCATATATCTCAAATGCAGATTTTTTATCCTTGGCACAATCAATAACGTCTGAAAGTTTCTGGACTAATTGAGACTTGCATTTTCAATCGTTTTCCTTCCACTCTGCCAGTTTTTTTTTTTTTCTTATTCGTGATTTCAACACTATCAGCTTCATTTAGTTTGGTAATCACTTTGAACTACTTCCAGCAAATTGATTTCATCAAGCAACATTTCCATTCTAAACTTCCAGTTATTGAAGTTTGAACCATCAAATAATGGAACATGATACTTTTCTTCATCTGTCATGATGGCTAACGAGGCTTCTACTAGGATAAATCTTCTATAGGTTAATGTTGTTATTATTATTATTAGCAGCACCGTGTCTTACTACCCGTTCGGGTTATACGCACTTACGCTAATGTGTAATGGTAGGGTGATTGTGGGATGAAATGGAGGACCTACAGTTTAACGTGGAATCCGAACCACGGTGGAGGCCTGGCATTCCCCACATTCACAAGTTGTGATTAATACACGTCTTGTCAGAGGTGAAGGAAGGGTTTGGCAATCAGATAAATCTGTGCCGGGACCGAGGATTGAACCCTGGACCCCGAGCACAGAAGTCCAACACCTTACCCCTAGACCACCAGGTCACCAGGTTAATGTTAATGTTGATTCTCAATGCACGGAGACAATAATAAATGTTTGTTCATTTTAAAGGACGCGGGGACTGCAGGTTTATGGAATGTTTATTCTATGAACATCAAACATTACTGGATTTAAAGTACTTTATTAACTCTAAAATATTAATATGAACTTAAAACTAAATACATATCAGGCAAGAACAAATAGTATCAACAGAACTATCAACATATAACAGATAATAAAATAATGAATGGTAGGGTAAAAAAAAAAGAAGAGGACAGAAGCTTGGGAGCAGCTATCACAACTCCATTGGCTTTAACTGGCTACCAATTATTATTGCCTAGCCTCTCTGATCAAGGTCTAGACTTCTCTAAATTTATTAGAATAACACTTATAATATTTGATTTCCCAATCACTTGATCCTGAAACAAAGATCCAAGGTGCAAGCCACCAAAATACTCACTCGAGTATTTGCTGGCGTCCCTCCTGCATTCTCCTGCCAGCAGCCAAAGCCAGGAGCACAGCTTGATCTGCTACAGCCGCATCCAGGACATTTGGAGTGTTACCCAGCTTGATACCTCTCGCCTTGACCTCGGTCACATCCACATGGTTGTAACCAGCTGACATAAGCGCCAGTACTTTCAAACTGGAGCCTAAACAGGACACATGATTGTATGAGAGAAAGGACCTTCAGACTTGAGCTTGGCTAGGACATATGATTGTATGTGAGAAACGACCTTCACACTTGAGCTTGGCTAGGACACATGATTGTATGAGAGAAAAGACCTTCAGACTTGAGTTTGGCTAGGACACATGATTAAATGTGAGAAACGACCTTCAGACTTGAGTTTGGCTAGGACATATGATTGTATGTGAGAAACGACCTTCACACTTGAGCTTGGCTAGGACACATGATTGTATGAGAGAAAAGACCTTCAGACTTGAGTTTGGCTAGGACATATGATTAAATGTGAGAAACGACCTTCAGACTTGAGCTTGGCTAGGACACATGAATGTATGATAGTTACAACATTAATATTGGAGCCAGGGCAGGTCGCATATTTGTATTAGAAACAGGAATGGACCCAAATTGGTAGAAGAGCTTAAACATTTAGAATGAAAATTGGAAATTTCCAAAGCTAAATTTATCAACCCCTTATCTGTGGATAAATAATTGAAATTTGGCGAGATCATAAAGAGAACACTCCAAAAGAGAAACTTTTTTTCAAAGTTGAAATTAAAATTGGGAGGGATGGTGGTGAAATGGATAATGAGAAGAAATTTCAAAACTTATAGAAAACATCATCTTTTGATATGGTAGAAAATAGAAATTTTGCATATAAGTAGAAAAGTATGATTAAAAAAATCATTTAAAATCAAGATCTGTGTTGAAGGAGAGCTTTGAATCTAAAAAATGAATAGGAAAAATCTTTCTAAGTGCGTGAAAAGATTTAAATACGTTAAAGCAGTTAAAATAACCACCCTAAATGATCAAACATTTTTAAAAAATTGAAAATTTGAAATTTCAACATCCGTTTTAAGAAACAGCGGTGGGGACTAACAATTTATTAAAATAATAGAAAAAAAACTCTTGGTATGAAATAAAATTGACATTTGTCATGTAAGTAAATATACCTTACCCTATGACAGAATGATGTCTAAATAGATGGAATTTCATAGCCTAATTTAAAACTGAGAAATGTAAGAGCTCAAAAGTGATACAACTATTTTCAGATCCGCTTCAGTGGTCACATGGTACAAGGTGCTACTCTTGTTGATGATGAGATTGTGGTTCGGTGCTTGTTGGGTGTTTCCTCAACTGTTTCCCACTTTCTCTTCACACAAATATGGGTACACTTCCTCTAAATTTAGCCTTCTTCATCCTTAGCCCATTAAAATAATTAGCACATCCAAGTATACAACCTAAATGGGTAGTAAAATGTGGCACTAAAAAAACAATTTTCGGTATGGTTGAAAATTTAAATTTTGCAGGCATTTAACAGAACTATAACACATAACCAAATAATCCTTAAAATTTCAAAATTTGAATGTTGGAACCAAAAATTGTTGGGGGAGGTGGGGAGTCGGGGCAAAGTAGGCTAGCTTGAAATCTCTACAGATCTTTTAGAATATTTACAGTTCAGTGTGAAAGAAAATTTTAATTTGACAAATTGGTAAAAAGATCACATAAAGGTTGGAAAGTTTGGAATAATTTTCAATAAGGAGTCAAGAAATGAATGAAAGGAGAATGGGGGCTGGGCTTTAAATTGCTACCCTAATTCAATATAAAACTTTTTATCTGAGGTATAAGTTTGCAGTTTTAATTTTACATGAAAAGATTAAAATAAAATAAAAGTAAATATTATTTTAAAAGGGGATCCAGAGTGTTGTGATTACATAGCAGAATATTGAAGGATAAGCTAGAGCTTATATAAGAGCGACATAGTTGAATTAAACTAATTTTTATTACATAACTCAGTGAACTGTGATGTTCTTTGGGAAACCCTAATTGCTCATGTATTATATGTCTCTATGATAGTACATAAGTAATTTCATTTATGATCTTTCCTACGTGTTTATTTTATTCGGTTTTGCAATATGTTTGGGTGTTATGTATAAATTTTTTCAAATATTTAATTCATTTTAATTTATCGATTGCATTACTTGCATTGGAATTGCCAAAGTTAGCTCAAGATTGTTCAAGGAGGAACTTTGTTGGTTGCTGGATGTTGACCGTCCTAATTTTAGATAGTTTTGATGATGTGGCTTACCTGTGTGAAGAGTGAGACTAACAGCTAGTTATTATAATTATTATTTAGCACGCTATGCACAGCCTATTATATGAATATAGATTACAGTAATATTTTTACTTCTAAGCCTTTGTTTCCACTTCAAGTATCATAATGGAAAAATGATTTACCAAAATGAAAGCTAAATGTTTAAGAACAGGTAGTACAATTGAACATAGGTTTATTTAGAGGTATGAATAAAGGGTGACCTTTTGCTAAAATACTCAAGTTAAGACACTATATATAGTTTAATATTGTGCAAAGTAAAACATGCTAGGGAGGGTGTTTAAAAATACCCGGTGCTTGACTGTGAAGGACATTTATTTGTGTCTGCCTTCTAGTACATCTAAGTTTAAACTTAAAGTAAGTTGTTCTGAAAATATTCACTTGATTGCACCTTGTAGTCACTGGGAACAGCACCTATAAATCCCAACATTGAAGTATTTGGCTGTTAAAATAATTGCAGCCAGTTTAACCTATTGGTTGCATATCTGATGATTCCTTGTTTTGGCCTGGGTTTAGTAAAAATTTTAGAATAATAATAATATACATCAGGAAGTTGGTCCTACTCACCAACACTCACCATGGCATAGGGCCAGTTTCATAGTCAAGTTTAGTATGCCTAAAGTGCGGCGCTACACTAAATACAAGACGACACCTACATTAACTCAAATGGAATGGGCCGTTCTCGCATAGGAAACTGGCCCATTCCATTCTGGTTTAGGTAGGTGTCGTCATGCACTTAGTGTAGCGCCGCACTTGAGCTGTACTAAATTTGACTATGAAACTGGCCCTTAGTGACAAAGTTAAAGTAGACATACAACCAACTCACCAGCCTTGTCAAGGAATTCTTTGTCCAATGATCCCTTCCCCCACCAGAAGATAGCATCCACCCCAGGTAGTCTGTCCAGGACTTGCTGGCGAGTTGGAGCTGGGAGTTCGGGACATATTATGCACTCGTACCTGAAACAAGAGATTGTCATTTTGATGCATACAATGCTTAAGATAATTCGACAAAAAAAAAAAATATATATATATATATATATATATTGCACAATTTTAAGAAGTGTATAATTATAACCTATAAATAGTTATTCAATGATTTCAAATCATTAAAGCTCATGAGTTATAAGGGGTCCAACTTGCTAGTTTATGCTTTTTTTGTAGGCCTACCAGTGTTAAGGTAGAGTAATTAATGTATGACCCACTTCGGTGGCCGCGTGGTCTAAGAAACCACTCCTGTAGTAGACTAAACTGCTGATGACAGGTAGATCGAGGTTCAAATCTCAGATATTCTTAGGGTAGTTTTTCCTAAATGGTTTTCCACTCTGTCTCTATGCAAATTTAGGTACACATCATCTAAAATATAGCTTTCCTAATCCCTTAAACAATTAGCGCAATTAGTAAGCTTATATAGGCATATAGCCCAAACAAGCAAATGCAGTGCTAAAAAATAGTAGGCCCAAAAATGTGTAGGGTTGAAATTTAGTATACCTAGGCTTACATTCATATGAGGTATACACAATAAAATATTTATAATATTATCATTTATAATAATAATAATATATTATTATTTGTAATAATAATCATATAATATTATTTATTATAATAATATATTATAGTATATATAGGCTAATATACATTTACTATAATATTATAGGTGATCGAGCCTATGAATAATATTACATTGGTGGTGATGGTATGGTTTTAGTACCATAGAGTGGGGTAACTTTGATACACCTTGCTTTGTCTGTTATTTTGATAATTCATTCAATAAATTGTAGTTTTTTTTTTGCAGCGGGTCATTCTAATATGTGTTTGTTTACATTAAGATAAATGTTTATTTGGAGAAAGGATTCATTCTTGTGCAAACCAAAGTTTAATATCGTATTCTTTTTTCTATCCTTGTATTTAAATATAAGTTTAAGTACTAAGTGTGATAGCTGGGACATATTTATTACCACATACTGGTACTTAGTTAGGCCCATCATCGCCTTCTCTTTTGGTTTATACACTAAAGAAAATGGATGGACAAGAGAATGTTATATAGAAGAACTTTATTAATGGATTTAGGACTTCTGGTTTGTCCCCTTTGATCCAGATAAAGTAATTTCCAAAGTTCCTGGCAACGCTTGTGATAATGGAATAGTAAATGATAGTTTAATTAAATATTTTAAGAGTAGGCCTACAAGGTATGGGGATGAGAAAGGAAATCAAAAGAAAAGGAGGAAGGTGGTGGTTGTTCCTGGAAAGAGTATAGCTGCTCACAGAAATGAAGAAAGTGACAGTGATACAGATATAGGCCTACATTCTACAATTTCATCCAACAACTAGAAGATATTTTAATGAATGCAGCATACTCTTGAAAACATCAATAATGGAAATTCTGTATTTGTTAAAGTTACATTTGGGAAAGACAGGTCTATATATTTTCATTATGCTGCCTTAATTCAAGATAAAATTGCTGACAAAGAATTTAAAGTAGTGGGAGTTAAATCCATTGACAATACAAAAATAGTTTTTAAATGTGTGGAAAAAGATGTCTTCAATGTTAAATAGTATTGAATTTGAACAAAATTAAACTTTGATGTGTGAAACTCTATAGTGATCAAAGTCACCCCAAAGGTTAATTGAATTAAAGTTGCTGTTTATTAAAAACCACCAAATGTATTTCAAAACGGGGTGTGATTGACACTTTGGGTCATAGTTCCTTTAGTTTTTAAGCAATACCAGGTGGTGTATCAAAATAACCCCATCCTATGGGGTGACACTGATGCAGCCTACCATTTTTTTTTCTGGCCTGCCTGTCAAACTTTTGATAAAATTGATGCTGAATATTTGTATGCTAACGTGGCACAATTAATAATTCAATTTTATTTATTTTTATTTCAACTTTGTCTCCAAAATAACTAAACTAAACTATTGAATTAAAAAAAAAATCAAAGTCACCCCACTCTACTGTACAAACATATTCAATATTGCTAGCCAAAATACCTATTATCATACACCTCTTAATATTTGACCCTATTGAAATACCGATATTAGCTGTGGCCTCTGAGAGATTCCCGATTATAAAAAAAATCAAATATTAATTTTGTTATTACTGGAGATTTATTTTATTATTATAATAAGATAAAGAAAAAGTGTCAAGAATTCCACCCTTTTCACATTCAATCTTTTTATTTCATAAACAGAAACCAAGTATTTTACTGTTGGTGAAACTAATAAAAAATCTTATATTCACTGAACTTACTTTTCTTTCAACAAATCCAAGGCTGGTTGAGGAATTTCACAGTGAGATATTAAAACTTTTTTCTTGCCCATAATTAATTTGCGTTAGATTTGGATTAAAATAGAACTAGAGTGTAGTGCTGGTTTTCTGTGTATCACAGCGAGGCCAATTAGTGCTTGAAATGCATATTACATAATTATTATAGGTTCTTAGCATAAAAACACGATTATCTTATCTTATCTTAGCTCATATGCTTCAAAAGGCAATTAAAAATTTATTAGTTCAGAAGAATAGTTTTATTCTTCTTGCAAACACGATCCACATAAAGGTTTTTTAACGAAAGATAACGTGATAGCAAAAGATAATAGGTTGAAGAATTTACTTTTTATTACTATATTATAACCCTAGAGTTTTAAATGCCACTTTTTCCACGATTATTTTAATAACCATGGTTGGTATACTACTGTAAACTGATATTCAAGCTTATAAATTTCCTGTACCAAACTAAAATATTTATTGCACGTGCTTAAACAAATATTAAGATAGGTTGCAGCACGTTCAACTCTACCATGTTTTATTCTACCATTCCCGTGTAGTGAAAGGGCATGGGAAGTCTACGTTGATCAAGGTGGTTGATGATCATTGTTTAAAAGAATGTGGAGTAGTATGATTTTACCTAAGTTAAAAATATTATTTAAATGAATGGATCAACAAAACACATAATAGTGTAGCCTAATATAGTTAAATATTTTACCTAAGGTCTAAGGCCTTGTTTATAGTGCAGGCAATTTGCTTGAACTCTTAGAAGCTTGCATAGCGAGGGCGTGACCCAAACGAACACATGGTATTTAATCTACGTCTGAAAGCGGCTCGAGAGTTGCCACGAACTGAGCCCTCTAGGGAGCCCGCTAAGTGAATCTACTTGTCGAATAGAATCGCTCAGTAGCTAAGCGGCCACCATTCAGTGAACAACAACTTTGTTCTACTTTATTTATAATAATGGATGTTTCCAAGCTTATTAGTGCTGTGTTCCAATGAAGAGCGTTGTGAGACCCTAATGGAGTCCTTCACAAGAATGTGGGAATACTAAAATGGTTCTAGGAAGAAATATGTGAAGAATTAAATATTCCAGTTTAGTTAAAGTATTGTTTATTATAGGCAATCACTATTAATATTAGAGAAATAAACGTATTAATTATTAATACTAAACCAGAGATTATTATACTAAACAACCTTTTACTGGAAGAGGGTAGTCGTTTTGCAAAGGAATACTTCCTACTCTGTTAAAGTAATTCGAAGATTTACCTAATTCAAACAGCATTATTCTGGAAATGATGTTTCCTGCCATGTGTGTGGTTGTGATATACATATTTAGCTTAGTTTGAAAACTTAAATAAATAGAGTCCTGCCCTTCTTTCTCAAAGATGTAGTTATTGTGTAATACACAAATACTGCTTCTTGATTTTGTTAACAATAATAATGACCAAACTGTTGTTTGGTTAATCTTTGTTTTCCTACCTAGATACATAATAAACTATAGTAATTTGACATACAAATTAATATATTTAAATTTCTTCTAATAAAAAAAACTATCACAGAGTAATAACAGATCTTTATTCAGCACTAATCGGTTTTATAAAATCAGTTGTAGTTTTTGTAAATCTTTCTTCTTAGTTTGGAAAGTAAGAAATCAAATTTTTTTTTTTACTCATACGTAGATATCCAAAAAATGTATCATCATACAAGCGAGCTTGACAATATAAGTTGTTGAATTCAATACTTTAGGCACTTATTAAATTCATGGACCGAGCAAGATCTATAAGTACAAGGTGTTAAGTTTTATTATTAGAACAATTGTAAATTATGATAAACTTTCCTATTTTATTGTTGGCTACATCTAGTATAGTGCTACTTACTAAACAGGTATCAAAGTTAATAATGAACACTTTGCTTAAGCTTATACTATCTCTATATATGTGTCAGCGATGCATCATGTGACCACCATGGTCACATGATGACATTTTGGCAACACAACAATACATAGTTAACCTACACCTCCCTGCAGAAGCTTAGACATACTTCACAGATGAACACTTGTACAAACATATTTCACATCTCCTCTCAGAGATTCTAAACAGCGCAATGTAGTAAACCTACAATACATATCTTTCTTCAGAGTTTAACAACATCAAACAAAATCCTTAAGATATTTTGGTGGTCTTACTTCCCCACCACTTCTATTTACCATTGTTGTAGTTGTTTTAGAGGAAGGTTATTCATGTTAAAACACAAACCTAACATCCTCATTACACTCCCCCGCTACACCTGATGAAAGTGGCCCTACTGTACTAGGAAATGTAAAACCATTCCTATAGATAGAATTATCACTAAGCCTATGTTTTGTGTCATTATTCTCCCCTCCAAGCTGACTAGGTTCAGTTGGCAACACCCCCGGGAAACAGCGTTTAAGGAACTTTCTAATACGTTTAATTTATGTTTCCAGACTGACTACGTATTAAATAAAACCCATATGGAAGGTTCTTTAGAATTACTCTCTTGCTCCAATGGTCCCTAGAATCACTTAATTTATACTTATAGTAAATTAGATCTCCAGGCTTGAAAGGAGCCAGCTCCTTTGCACCTCTGTTATAATAGATAGTTTGCCTACTACTATGCGCTTCACGTTTTCTGGTGACTGTGGGATAATTAACTACTTTTGGATGTAAGTGTGATAATGTACATGGTAATTTTGACTTCAAAGATCTAGATGTTAACAACTGGGCCGGAGAGCAGCCGAGATGTGGAGTGTTTCTATGTTATGGGAGAGAATAGTAAATGTCATAAGCCCCCAGGACTGCTCTTCGTAATATAATTTTTTCCACACTAACACCTATCTCAGACAAACCATTGGATTGGCTATATCTAGGGCTACATTTAATTGATTGAAAATTCAATTACTGGGAAAATTGAAAAAATGGATGACAGTTAAAGAGGACATTATCACTCAACAAAACATCCAGGAGACCTAATCTGGAAAAATAAATTTCAACTTAGATATAACTGTCTTAATATCTTTAGTACGGTAGTAATAGTACACATTTCTATCCAATTCAAAATGGGTCATAACATATAAGGTAATTTTGATTCCTGAACTCACAAAGACCGCACCCTAAACGTTTCCAAAGACGTTTTGATAAGGAATAAGGCTGTAGAGGCGCCTTTATATTGTTTTTGGAAAATGAGCAAAGGTAAGCTCATAGTTTCTCTCTAAGTTTGATAATTTAACGAATGTGTACAAAATCTCTCCTGTTGAAACCGCACATGAGTAATTTAATCAAATCTTGGAAAGATGATTCAAGTAGCATTTCTATTGTAGAATTTTTCAATCAAATTTAAAAATCTGCCAAACTAGGTATTTGGACAGATGAAGATACAATTTTGATTTATTTAAAATAATAAGGGAAAGTGAGGGATCTTTTTTAAGTTCAAATGTAGAGCTACAGTCTGAAGTAGATCCCTTAAGGTTCAAAGCTAAATTTATTGAAATATTTTCTGAAAATCATCTAAATCAATTTTATTACTCGAAATTACAAAATGTGGTTCCAAATGTAAATGAAAGCATTCATGAATTTGCTAACAGATGTAAAAGACTTTGCAACAAAGCAATTAGACGGGTTGAAGATCCAATTAAACAATCCATGATTATCGAAGAAGCGGGACGTAGATTATATTGGCTGCTTTTGTTGCTGGTTTGACAGGTAATGCTAAGACACAGCTTCGTTACCGGTTGCCTGCGAATTTGGAAGTGGCAATAAAAATTGCAGAGACCATCAGCAAGATGGACGAAGCTTCATACATCCATCAGACGTCCAGAGGAACTGGACCACAACAATCGCGTGCAGAAGGACATCAAGTCTTCCGGGTCAGTGGCACCATGGACTGTAAAATCTGTGGTAAAAAGGGCCACGGAGCACGTGAGTGCTGGCACAATGTCATGTCTGGACAAACCAAAGTACGTTCCGATAAAAACAATTCCAAGTTAATAAAAGGGAAGAAAGAAGCATATAGCTTACCAGCCCCTCCCCCCCCCTCCCCCAAAAGTGGTTGTTTGTTTTGGTTGCCAAAAAGGGCATAAGTACCCAAACTCCAGAGGTTCATTGGGAATCCTGGCAGAGAACCTAAAATATTAAATAAGCCCAAATTAACCAGCGTATGGGAGGGTTCAAGGTAATGAACTGATCTGATCCTAGGGGTATCTATTGAAGGGGAGAAACATAGCTTTTTAGTGGACACAGGCCCCACGCTTTTTGTAATAAGACCTCAGATTAATTCAGCACCATTGGAGAAACAAAATTTGAGTGCTAGGGGTGTTGCTGGCAAAGAGATAAAAATACTAGTTGTTCAAAAAGTCAAATTTTGTATCGGAAAGAAAATTTTCGAGTCATGACTTTATTGTTGCAAGGATTGACATTCCTTATGTAAGTGTTTTGGGACTTGATTTTCTGAGGAGAAGAGGAGCAAAAATAAATTTGAAAACAAACAAATTGAGTATTGGTAAAAATGAGTGGATATTTCAGAGAAGCCATGACTACACAAAGGTGTGTCCTGTGAAAGGACAACACCAATCAGTTCTGCGGAAGATAACAAAGCCGGATAGACTGATCCATGTTGTGAAGAGAGGAGAGGTGAAGTCATTTGGCTCCTCTTTGTGGTCCACTACTGCGTACGACGTCATCTGGGTGAGGGGTTAAGCTAGGAACAGATCAGATGGGCGGACAGTGTTAAGTAACTGGGACTTACGCTGGACACCAAACTGACCTGGAGACGACACTGTAACGAGAGACTCAACAAGGCGAGACAAAGGCTGGGAATCCTAGGCCCATTGCTTAACAGACGTAGTGCCCTGTCAACAAGGAACGGTCTGACGCTGTACAAGCAGTTGCTCAGACTGATCCTCGACTATGCGTGTCCCGCTTGGGGCCACCTGGTGGAAACGTTTATGAGGAGGATGCAGGCGTCCCAGAGCGTGTATCTGAGGATCATTGTGGGCGCACCTTGGTATGTCCGGAATGAGACTGTGCATCGCGACCTGGATATGCCTATCATCAAGGACCACTTCCAGGGACTATCGCAGTCCTTCTACGCCAGACTTCCCGGTGCCACCAATCCTCTTATCCAGGGGCTTGGGAACTACGTCATCGACCCTGATGGGTGCCATCGACGTTCTAAAGCCCTGCTCGGATAAGCGAGATGTGACAACAGTGGTTTGGGAGACTCTCACCCAGCCCCCCATAGAGTAGTGTATCCGCACGTAACTCTAAAAAACCCTTATTCGGTTTCCCAAAACTCTTTCCCCCACAATATTACTAATAATAGGTTTTCTCTGTTTCTTTGTTCCAGAACTTCGCGAAACGCGACAACCCATCTTTAATTTTTGTGAACCATATGGTGTGACCAATTGGTCGGTACGTGTTGGAACTTGCTCTCGTGATACCCTTCAGGGAGCATCAGACCATGCCATTCGACTATGACTATGACTATATAAGCTCAGTCTCAAACATTATGGACAAGTTGAAACATCAATTTTCGGCCATCATAAGCGGCCCTTCCGGCTGTGGAAAGTCACATTTTGTAGCAGACTTTATCCGTCACTTGGACACAATGTGTGAGGTTAAATTTGATAAAATCACATGGTATTACGCTTTATGGCAACCGGGATTCGAACAAGATGGGGCAAATCCCCACATCATATTCTGTAAGCGTTTGCCGGAAATGGATGACATCTGTAATGACTCTCCACAGCTAATTATCATGGATGACCTGATGCGTGAAGCCAACGAGGTGGTCGTCGATCTTTTCAACAAAGGATGCAACCATCAAAATATTAGCGTCATGTACCTTACACAAAATATATTCCACCAGGGCAAGGGCCAAAGAGACATTTCCTTAAACGCCCATTATATTGTGCTTTTTAAAAATCCCCGGGATAAAGCACAGATTCAACACTTTGCACGACAAGTGTGTCCCGAAAATCCTCGTGTTTTGCAAGAGGCTTACACGGATGCTACAAGTACCCCTCACGGCTATATATTGTTAGATTTCAAACAAGGTACGCCAGAATGGTTCAGATATAGGACCTACACAAATGTCGGGTGCTGCGTGTACCTACCGCGCAAAAGCTATAAAAACACCGACACTTCCCGTCTGCAGATCATTTCATAACCATGAGTCCCAAAGTGCTGAAGCAGGCCCCTCTGCTACGTGCGATGTATCGCATGAACCCTCAACAACGTGTCGCCTTGATGAAAACGGCCGACAAGAAACTGATTGACTCTGTTTGCGAGTGTGCCTACAACACTTTAAAAGGGCGGGTACCGCTGAAAAATGCGCAGAAGACAAAGTTACGTGCTCACAAGCAGGTGTTGCGCAAGCTGGTCAAACGAGGAGAGTGCTGGAAGAAGAAGAGACGACTACTCGTTCAGAAGGGAGGAGCGTTCTTGCCCTTACTTTTGGCCCCTTTAATCAGCGGGGTCCTCGGTTCCTTATTCAACAAGTAAATAATGGAACACACGAAAAAGATGATATTGGTGTCCCCTGAAACATTACACCGTTACGAGCAACACCATCAACAAGTGGCTTCCGCAACAAATCTAGTGGTCTCCGAGCTGGACAAGGAAATGGAAAAAATCCTCGCTTCAAAACTTGACGACAAGTCTAAATGGACTTTATACCAACAAGTGCTACAGCGCTATCTACACTTTAGTCAACACCCTCCGGCGTCTGAAACCAGCACCCCACCCACCACCACCACCACCACCACCCCTGAAGTGTCTGTACTTCCCGTCCCAGCTGTACTTAATACTGTACCAGTACAGGCACGTAAAAAAGCTCAACTTTTACTAGAACATATTAATGCCCGAGGCGGCATCTCTTGGGACTCGAACGGAGAAGTGAGTATTCAAGATACACCTCTCCGCGGATCCAATATTGTGGATTTAGTCAACGATCTGGTCAGAGCAAGAAGACACAGCGAACCTGCAGGGTGGCGAGAGTTTCTCACGGCACTGCAAAAAATAAACGTTCCGAAAGAATTTATTGTAAATCCGAAACGTTTGGCGCCCATTAGAGATCCGACGCCCGTACCGCAACCACTCACACCGTCGCAACCGCCTAAGAAGAAGAAGAAACTGAAGAGGGTAGATGAAAACAGGTGGCTGCCGTTCAGAGCTTAATGGACCGTCTAGCCGACATCTACTACGACCCTTCTCATCCTGCGGGGTTTGCAGGAGCGGCGTCGCTCATAAAGGCGTCCAAGAAAGATCCCGAAAAAGTACGAGAATGGCTTCGTGCGCAGGACGCTTATACCCTACACAAACCTGTGGTAAAAAAGTTTCCACGCAACAAGTACGTGGTGTCAAACATTGACGATCTCTGGCAAGCCGATCTCAACGATATGCGAAGTCTCAGAAAATACAACGACGGTGCAGCGTACTTGCTTACCGTCATCGACGTGTTTAGCAAGATGGCATGGGCGAGGACGCTTCCATCCAAGACGGGGAGCGTCGTGAGAGACGCCTTTCGTGACATTTTCAAGCAAAGCGGTCGTAAACCTCTAAGTATACAGACGGACAAGGGGACAGAGTTCACGGCACGTCTAGTCCGGAAATTTCTCAAGCAAGAAAGTGTGCATTACTACACCACGCATAATCCGGACGTGAAGGCAAGCATCGTGGAACGATTCAATAGAACGCTGAAAGGACGCATGTGGCGCTACTTTACCAAAAATAACACGTATAGGTATGTGGACGTCCTCCAAGACCTAGTCGACGCTTACAACGGCGCCAAACATTCCAGTATCAAGATGGCGCCCTCCGACGTTTCAGAAACTAAGGTGCTTCAAGTCAGAGATAATCTGTACGGCAAAAGACGTCCAAACGCGAAGCCTAAAATAAAAGTCGGTGACACGGTGCGTATTAGCAAATCCAAAATGCTGTTTGAAAAGGGCTACGAAAGCAATTGGAGCGAAGAGATTTTCAAAGTCAGCAGTCTCGTGTTATGACAACCAGTCGTCTACAGACTCACCGATCTTGTTGGCGGAGAGGTGGAGGGGACGTTTTAAGAACCCGATTTGCAGCGCGTACGTCCTCCCGAAACTTTTAAAGTTGATAAAATACTACGTGTCAAGGGAAAAGGCGCCAGAAAGAAAGTGTACGTGCAGTGGAAAGGTTACCCCGCCAAGTTTAATTCTTGGATTCCTGCCAGTTACGTCAGTGCCCTACCATGAAGGACCAGTTTTACATCACTTTGCCGAGCGACAGCTCTATGGGATATTTCCCGAAAAAAACCCTCACGAATTTCACCACGTAACTACCTTACCATCTTACACTCGAAGGCCGGTGGGAAGTCACTCTGGCTGAATTTCAATATCCGTGTTCTTTCACCAAAATATTGTATGGTACAATTGGTTGGACGCTAACGGCGTGGAACAAATATTCAAGGCTCATGTCCCTCCTGGAAACTACAGCACTATCCATGAATTGATCGAAGCTCTAAACGACGTAGAGGCGTTTAAAGGGGATCCCGGAGATGTATTCAAGTACACAAACCCCAACAAAAAAGTGGAAGTTATCTCTTCTTCACCAAATATACAGCTATTGATTCTATCAAGTCAACTAAGCCTACAGCTCGGTTTAGATCCTCACACTAATCTGATCAAAATCTCAAAGTCACCGTACGCCGCTAACATTCTACTAGGCTTGCCCTCACAAATGTACATCTACGCGGATATCGTCGATCCTCAGCCCGTGGGTGACATTTTGGCACCGCTGTTATGTATCGTCGGTATCAACAACGTAAAATATCTCTACGGCATACATAATACAGTTAGCTATGATCCGTTGCACTACATGCCCGTGCTTAGAAGGGAAAATGAAAGCTTGGAAATCAATATAAGAACAGACACGGGTGAACCTGTACCATTCGAGTTTGTAAAAGTGTGCGTGAAACTTAATTTTTGACGCTGCTCAACATGAACTGTCCTTACCAAAGATACTACGTCAACCAAGCTGGAACAGGAATATTTTCGATCTCCCACGGTGTTCCCTATCAACGAGGGCATGGGATAGGAAGTTTTTTCAGCGGCCTTTTCAAAAGCGTCGTACTGTTGCTGAGAAGCGGCGCTAAAGCCATTGTAAAACAGGCGCTTCGTACGGGTATCGACGTGCTCTACGATGTTGCCAATCAACGGCGTCCTTTAAAAGAGGCCCTACGGCAACGTGTTGGCGAGGCTGGAATAAAACTGAAACAAAACTGAAACGCAAGGCTGAACAGAAGATCAACACGCTGATGACCGGCTCAGGATATAAAGGGCGTCGTAAGAAGCACTGAAGTCAGTCTTCTATCGTTGCCCGACGTAAAAAGGTCAAGAAAGGAGCTGTAGATATTTTCAGTTAAAATTTCGTTTCTACACCCACAGTCCTGCGAATGTGCCAGCAGTGAACTCGATCTATTTTCCGTGCCACCCACTCAAACCAGTCTTGAAAGTGGGCAATGGCTCCAGTACAAACCTGTCTCTTCCCTCACCGATGATTCGCCCATCGAATTTACCGTTACTGGACAAGGCGAGTTCTATATCGATCTTTTACAGACTATGCTCTATCTCAGGGCAGCCATCATGAAACCCGACGGTGGCGCTTTCACAGAGATGGATCAGATTGCTCCCGTCAACAACTGGTTGCATTCGCTATTCACACAGGTGGATGTGTTTTTAAACCAAAAACTAGTCTCACCACCCAGCAACACGTATGTCTATAGAGTGTACATTGAGACGCTGCTCAATTACAACAATGAAGCCAAAAGAACGCATTTGACTTGCGGTCTGTGGTTCGCAGACAGTCCCGGAACCTTTGAGGAGGCTAACGCAGGCAACAAGGGATTTGAGGTCCGTCGCAGTCTCACCACAAAAAGTAAGATGGTGGATATTTTGGGGTATTTACACAGTGACGCGTTTAACCAAGAGAAATACCTTTTGAACGGCACCGAAATCAGAGTCAAGTTGGTCCATTCCCGAGATGGGTTTAGTCTTATAGCCGTCCCTGAACTCCCTCACTTTAAGATTCACATCGCTGAAGCCGGCCTTCTAGTGCGACGTGTCAAAGTAGCACATTCTATACTGTTGGCAAATGCCAAAGCATTAAACGTCAGTCCCGCAAAGTATCCCATCATCCGTGTGGAAGTAAAAACACTCACTATTCCTACGGAAGTGCAAAGGAAATCACTGGACAACGTATTCACTGGACAGTTACCCAAACGGTGCATCGTGGGATTTGTATCAAACGCGGTGTTCAACGGAGACGCCACCAAGAACCCGTTCAACCCTCAAACCTACGGCATGAACCATTTCTCGCTTTACGTGGACGGGGAACAAGTGCCGTCGAAACCGCTACAGCCTTATTTTTCAAACGGACACTATGTCATGTCCTACCACACAATGTTTTCTTGAACGGGCATCCATTTCATGAACGAAGGTAGCGACATCATATGAAAATCCTTCCCCAAGGGATATCATCTCATGGCTTTCGATCTCACACCTAATCTGTCCGCACACATGACATCGCATTGGAATTTGATGAGGCGCGGTTCTCTGAGCATCGAAGTGAGCTTCACCAGAGCTCTCACCGAGACCGTCAAATGTATCGTGTGCGGGGAGTTTGCCAACATCATCACCATTGACAAGGACAGAAACGTCGTGGCCTATTATGGAAGTTAATATAAACGGCTTCCCACTCCTTACCCCCTTCATTTAAGCCATGGACGTCATTGTGGATTTCCAGAGCTTCATCGACGAACATTTTATCTGTATGCGGTACATTACTTCAACATTGGGTGTTAAAACCCCCATACGCTATTGAGGAACTTTCCACCGATGCCCGAAAGAAAGCCGACTATATCGTCAGAAATCTACACGGTATTCCCTAGGATAGCGGTGATGTGGATTACAGCCTGCTCGAATCCCTCATCTCCCGTACCACAACGCGTGCAGAAACCGTCTACGTCAAGGGGGCAGAAAAGAAAAAGTTTCTAGTCAAATATACGTCTACACCCATCGTGGATCTGTACGACAGAGGTGGTTCGTCATTGAAAACACTTATACTGGGCCGCACCATGTGCATGGCACATACTTCTGTATGGAATTTCTGTTCAGCCTCTATCGTCTGGGGACTTCGAGATTGAATGATTGAATATTGACACGCACACCATAAGACGTGCGCTGAAAACAAACCCGTGGTTCCGTTCTGTACGGTCGGGTGTTTTCCCCGCTGATCAACTACCCGCAAGAATAGCTCAACCTGCCGCTCTAGTTATCAACATTGATCTACACACCAAGCCTGGGACGCATTGGGTCACCATCTTTATCGACAAGAACGGCGTGGGAGAATATTTTGACAGTTATGGTTTTCCACCTCGTATAAAGTCGCATCTGGCATTTATACGCAAAAACACTTCCCGCACTTCCCATAGCACGCTACAACTTCAAAGCATCGTATCAGACGTTTGCGACCATTACTGTCTCATGTACCTTCTTTATCGAGCCCAGAACATTCCTATGAAAACTTTCCTAAGCCTATTCTCGTCCACCAATCATACAGGCAACGACGCTAAGGTGGCGATATATTACAACACATTTTTCAAGACGGTAGGGTCCTGTCGCCCTTCAAAAGGTTGCGTCCAAGCAGCATGCGCCTATAAAAGGGGCGTCCTGGCGGCCTACTGACCATAACCGCTAAACATAATGGAAGGTCAAGACGTTTGCGCCCGCAAAGCCAAGCCGGTGAAGCCACTTGTCATCATCAGTATTTTCAACAAGTTGTTCCCGCTGGACGGAGTCGATGCCAAGTGAGTCATCGTCAGCATGAGCGTCAAGAACAACTTTACGCCCTTTGTCCAGCTAGAAAAATGTGGAGGGAACTGTGCTGTGTTTAACCGTACAGAGTGGCAAGAACTGGGCAGCTACAGTTCTGTCATATCAAAGTTTTTCAGCAACACGCAACCTCCTCAGAATATTAGCCTGACTAATCATGAAATCTCTCTTAGACGCATGTGTGGTGACCGTATGGTTGTCATCAGCGAGAAACAAGACGCCGGACTCAAACGGGTCGCCTATCTAGCACCTAGATGGGCGCGTCTTTGTGAGGTGTGGGACCTCATCGACGTCGCCGTCGACCGACGGGACATGGATGAGGCATTCCTGTAAAAATGTATAATACATATTATATATGATGTCTTTAATGTTCAATAAATATATATATTTGTAATATCTGTATTTTATCCACTGTTTGTTACTTACAAGTCCCAACTTGTCTTGTCTGCCCACCAAACCGGCGCCAGGGTTGCGATGATGTCATCGAGAAAACCCCGGTTGCCACTGTCAATGCCCTCATGGTTTCGAGTTCACGATCTATTCTTGTCCTGACTTGTCTTGTCGACCCGACAGACTGGCGCCAGGGTTGCGACATATCACGCAATGATTACGTCATCGGGAAAACCTATTACTACATAAGGGGTTGCGACACATACCTCTAAGGAGGGGGAAGTGAAAGGGGTCTCAAGGCAGGGGATTCATTTATCACACTTTACCCCAAACGGTCGTCAGGAGAGGTTCGTACTGCTTGTTCCGGGCAGTCCGACAGAGTCTTGTGACGGAGGAGCCAATGTTCATTCTACATAAGAAAGCCATAGCGCGAGGCTCGTGCCACGGCATCATTCCAAAACGTCACGGACCTCATGCTAATAAACAAATAAATAAAAATCTCCAACGCCTCAATCCTAGCCATTAATTAATTAGCAATAATTAATTAACAATCATTAATAATTAATCACCCAAATCCAATATGTCCGGGGTGGTAGGCGAGGGGGTTGTAGGGGAGGAAATTTCGTAATCCGCACTTGGGAAAAGAGGTCAAAAGGAGGAGGGGGCGGGAGGAGGTCGGGAGGAGGGCGAGAGGAGGGTGGGAGGGGGAAAACCAACATTGAGTAATCATCACAATACAATCTCGCGGTGGGCTGGGTCATCAGCCTAGCTACTCTCACGCTTTTTGAAAGGTTGTAATTCAAATATATTTATATATTGCATGTAGTGAAGGGCTACTTGCCCCAGCAGTATGTATTCTTCTTGTTAAAAACAATATTAGATCAGGGTCTCAGTAATTAATATTTTGATGTAACTTATTCCAGATCTTTATTGTGTGCTTCATTATGTAATTGTCGGTTATAATATGTTTAGTTTTGTAATAGCTTGAGTGCCATCCTTTTGGTACAAACTGGCTAAATGGTTTGTTGCATGTAGGTTGGTTCATGTATTATTCCTATAAGGCATTCACGAGCTAAGTTTACCTGAATGACAGCTCGAAATGTTACTAGAACTTATCCCTAATATATTACTACGCCAACAGCTGACATCTATCACTTTGGATGACTGTAATGAAAACAGATGGTAATATATTAATGTGATAGTTAATCACAATGATTTAGGCCAATATTATTTATATATTTATTTTAGGTCGGACACAAAGTTTATTTATCGTTTTATTCCACTTAAAAAAATATTCACACCACTTTCACAAAAACTTCTAACGAACATAGCCTCAAAATGGCGACTGACGAATTTAAACCATATGATTGAACATAACGGTAAACAAGTTTTTTTACAATTATGCCGACACGCAGTTGATGAAAATAATTTATTCAGTTAAATATTTCAAAATACGATAAAATAATCATAAAATCATGTATTGTATGTAAAAAAAATGACAACAATTTTCTCTTTTCCAAGTAAATACGATGCCTGTATTAAAAGGTATTGATGTATGCACTACATTACACAAAATCAGTGACGTTCCAAAACAAAAAATAAGTACTTTTAATTATGTTCAAAATATTGTTTCGAGTTGGACAAAAAGAAATTATTTAAAAAAATGAAATAGTGTGTGAAAACTTAAGTTTACGATATCTTAAATGTAATATATAACAAGTAATTAAAGATCTTTACATTTATAACAAAACTGTGATCTTTTACAAGTGTTGGAAACCCAAAACCTAAACATATGATTTTCGAACTGTCATCCAGGTAAAAACCTATCGTGAATGGAATATAAGTGGTTTATGGGGGAGTTTAATATTGTCCTGGGTTAGCGATGGTCGCATGGTCTGCACAGATTGGTCCAATGTTTAAGGTCACAGTTGGGAATGAACTTAAATAGAGGCCCGGCTAGTTTATGGTGTCCTGTTTGGACTATATCAGATTTTGAAACTATGTTCCTATCGCGGATCCTTATGACCATATTTCTTGTGTGGGCTAGCCTGTATGATGTTTAAGGGGTTTCCTGCCGGCAATTTATCCATTTATGGATATCCTTACAACCACTGAGGGTAGATTCTGTTGAGTTATAACAGTTGTATAGTACTGCATATCTCGTTAATATTGTGTCAAGTTAATTTAAATATAAACTTAACTCTCTAAATATTACTAATGGTTAATACCGCCAAGAAGTTCTTAGAGTAATTTGATTCCAAATAGTTGGAGTAATTGTTCAAGTGTTTATTTGCTTTAGCATAACTGTTACTAATTATAGATTAATAATTTAACCTTGAAAATATACATACATTATATATATATATATATATAATGTATGTATATTTTCAAGGTTAATTAAGAACATTTTAAAGGCAATATATATATATATTACCTTTAAAAAATGTTTCTGACTAGTGTTAAATAAATTGCCCTATTATAATATTGTTGGTTACGTTGTTGAGTTCCTTATTCCAGTTCCAATACTTTATCCTTATGATTTATTTTTACTGTTATGGACTACAAATGGGAAGTACTCCAGTGTCTATTAACATGTCACCAAGGTCGATGCAATAAGGTGATGGTTCACCTGAGCCACAAGTAACGGCTAAGTTTCATACAATTTGCACTTTAGAATATGTAGCAATTTTAATTAAATTCTAAAGAACTAAATTTGCCAGCTAATTGAAATATCTTAAAATTGCCGTGACAATAATCACGGAAATATAAAAGCTATCTTAAATTTCTTCAGATAGCCTGGAGGTGCAAAATTATCTTAATTGGAAACTTTATATTTTCTTGATGCTCCTAAGATAAAGAAAGATCCATTTACTAGTTAGCTAGCTCAAATCAGATACCTGGTATGTAATTTGTGTTTTAATAATTTACGTAGGTAAAGGAAGGTACACTAACTTATAGCTAGCTCAGACTCTTTCTTATTCTACCCACTTTAGAACCAAGTGAAGACAAATCAACTAGATTTCACTAGGGTTCGCACCAAAATGTTTCTGTGAATGTCATAAAATATGGCATAGCACCATTATGATTCTACCCACCCCTGAGGCTCCTAACAACGTCATATAAAAATGGTACAAATTGAACCAAAATGTCCGTCGTGATGTGACTTAAAGCAATTACCTTGATTGTTCATATCTACGTGACGTGGAGATAACTGTGGGCTATCATGGAGCTGAATATGCGAGCAATATAAGAGTTTATGGGGGGGGGGGGGGGGGCACACCTTTTCCCGGATTCGTCCCCTCCGGGGCCAATTNGAGGAACACGTTTTCCATAGTAGTGCTCCTAGTGGGCAATATACTAGTCATAGTCATAGTCATAGTCATAGTCTGATAGGAGCGAAATATTACGTCACAAGATATGAAATGAGTGTCCAACAAGGATCGACGTTTTTCATCCATTATTGTGTCCAGCCTGTGGCCTGGGTCAATTTTTTATTCAAACAATATATTTCCCCCTACCGGCTTGCTAGGCCTTTCGTAGCTTCATGTGATTTATAATTCATATTAAGACTAGGACAGGCACAACATCCAGTCCCCGGCCATCAACTTATCAATGTGAAAGGGTAAACCCAAATTTCCTTAATCAATTATAAATTTCCGGTCATGCCGGGAATCTAGCCCGAGACTCCTAGCTCAGTATGCAGAAACGCTACTGACTTTGATAAGGTATCGGAAACAAGATTTGACAATACTTACAACTTATAATTATATTTTTCATAATTCTTTATAAATGACTTTCAAACGATACAAATATAATAATGGCAGTGGCGGTCGGTCGGTCCATGTAAGCATTAAAAGTACTGCTTGCCTACTTTCAGCGAAATAATTCGTATTTTAGTAAATAAATTAAAATAACTTAAATATGTTTAAAGATCACAACAAAATATATTTTGGCAGCATATTTATTTAAGCTTTTTTATTTTTCAAGTGTATCTGTGGGGGTGTCATCTCCACGAAGTTTACGATAGCTTTTAAGCTTACTAAAAGCAATCTCAACCTTGCCTCTATGGCCTTCAAATGGCATGAAGGTTGAAAGGGAGGGAAGAGGCCAAGGCGCATGCACGTCTTATAGGTCCCCTGTATCATCCATCAGTAGAGGAAGAATATAAGCAAAGTTTAAACTGCCTCTTGCTATGGTGGAATGAAAGAATAACTGCAAATAACCTACTAGTGCTCATTATCAATGTTGGAGCATGCGCAGTGTCAATTACACGCTAGTTTTGTTCACAGGCGGGCTTCGTATGGGTCATAATTTGTTTTATTAAAGTGTTAGTTTTTATATTTTATTTTATTTATCATATAATTTACTTTAATTTTACACAAATTTATATGTTAAATATATGTGTGGTAACAAGGAATGTGTAGTTAATAAATTACTAGTGAAATCTTTTTCAAGTTTCCAAGACTTTACTTTTAAAAGTGATCTTCTGCAACTTGCTTTCAGTAATTTTTATAGTAAATCCTAAGCCATAGGTTTAAGTTGATTTATTTTTATGAAATTATTGTCATTTTATTTTACTCCCAAAATGGTCATTTTAAAATTAGTTCATAATTTAAAGTTTATTTTTTAATTAAATTATAGTCCCAATAATTTAAGACAAAAAAAAACCCTAGGCTGCTTGCCCAGCTCCCGAGCTCCCCAACTGCCACTGAATAATGGAGGACAGCAATATGAATAACACCAAAAGATAATTAAATGTTTCTTCATCTGGAATGTAGCTGTGGTAGACTACAATGGAATCCCTCACAGTGGATCAGTGAAACTAAGGGGCTCTCCAACTTCTGAATGGCCCAGTATTTTTCTGAAACTCTTCTCTCCACCAACATTTCTCAGGCAGCCGGAATATACCTCGGGGGCACACCGTGCTAAAGATTGTCGAGGGGGAGGAAGAGATAGGAGCGAATGGTTCCCACGCAAGGTACATAGGCACTTTATAATGGTGCGCTGCAGACATAGTAACTACCTACTTTAATAACGTCACAAACAATGATCATCAATACCTAGTTAAGCATAATTATACATACAATGAATTTGATAACTACAAAGTTGAATACAACGTCACAGACAATGATGATCTATTTCAGGTGTTTGAGTGTAAACGGGTACTATGTGTTTTTTATTATTAAATAACGCTTTATAGTGTGCAAGCTAAGGAGGAAGAAAGTCTGGTGGGTTCTATTGAATAACTCTCTATATTCTATTAGTATAGGAGAAAGAACGTCTGGTGGGTTCTATTGAATAACGTTCTATTCTGTACTAGTATATGAAGAATAAAGTTTGGTGGGTTCTATTGAATAACGTTCTATATTGCACTCGTATAGGAGGGAGAAAGTCTGGTGGGTTTTATTAGCTGGGACTGTGGGAATGTTAGGATCAGATGTTTGTATTTCCAGTTACTTAGCACAGTCGGGCTATTAGCGTCTGTGTCCAAGGGACGATGTAAGTGTATCTTGCCCCAATGAGGCGTAGTGTGTTTACTTGGGCCCCTCCTAGCCCACCACATGGTCTCTTGTTTGCTCAGGGTGGTCTTTTGTTGGACACTTGAATCTCTTCATAGCTTAGAATACCACATCTCTCAGGACCGGAGTAACCATCTGATGCATCAGGGGCGCCCAAAATACTAGTGTTGCGAAGGGCTCCTTTCGGGTCCAGCCCTCCCTCACTCCTCATCCAGGAAGCTTAGGTGCAAAAAGGATCCTCAATACCTTTTTGAATATTCAACACCTCTAAAAGTTATTTATTGCGAGTTCCCTCTTTTCAGGTTTCGTGGCCGCAACACCTTGATTATGAGATGGGTGCTACTGTGACACGATATTAGCACGGGAGCACCTTGGATAGAGCCAGGGCCTCAGATCTTGTATGGAACCAGTGTCCCTAGCACCTTGGATAGAATCAGGGCCTCAGATCTTGAATGGAACCGGTGTCCCTAACACCTTGGATAGAGCCAGGGCCTCAGATCTTGTATGGAACCAGTGACCCTAGCACCTTGGATAGAATCAGGGAATCCAGCAAACTGGAATGGAACCAATGTCCCTAGCATCTTGAGTAGAACCAGAGTCCCTAGCACATGCTATGGAGCCTGTGTGCCCAGTCCCTTAATATCTTTCCTGTCTGTTACTAAAGTAAACAGGTGGGAGGGTGCTGGCAGCTCCCCTCTCTTGATAGTGATCTAGTAACCTTCCTGACGCACTCCGTAATCAAGCATTTAATTTGGGGACGTCTTCAAGAAAAGTGCTTAGGGAGATCTCAGGTGCAGGAAGTGGTGGCAACAATATTCTTCAGGTGCTTCCGGTGTGCGCACGAGGCAGTAGAGTTATGGGATGGTCTTGACTGCCTGCCAGCCGGCCTGCATGTGTGTTGATCCACAAGCCACCTGCAACTCTAACACCTGCACTACACGAGGCCTTCATTGGAGTACACTATAATAGAATATACTACACTTCAGAATACATTGTAGTGATTTCTCAGTGTTTAACACGTTCATTCAAAGTTTTGAGTCACGAGAATCATTTTGATGATGCACCTAACCATTATTGTGTTAGTGTGTCTAGCACACACAACTGGGAACAAGTATTGATTGTACAACTCTTCTGTTTGGTAGATGAAGACTAGTATCTAGTATTGATTGTACAACTCTTCTGTCTGGTACATGTACACTAGTATCTAATGTTGATTGTACAACTCTTCTGTCTGGTACATGCAGGTTAGTATCTAGTGTTGATTGTACAACTCTTATGATTTGTACATGTAAACTATTATCTAGTGTTGATTGTACAACTCTTCTGTTTGGTACATGTACACTAGTATCTAGTATTGATTTACAACTCTTCTGTTTGGTACATGTACACTAGTATCTAGTATTGATTGTACAAATCTTCTGTCTGGTACATGTAGACTAGTATCTAGTGTTGATTGCACAACTCTTCTGTTTTGTACATGTACAATAGTATCTAGTATTGATTGCACAACTCTTATGTTTTGTACATGTACACTAGTATTTAGTGTTGATTGTACAACTCTTATGTTTGGTACATGTACACTAGTATCTAGTGTTGATTGCACAACTCTTATGTTTTGTACATGTACACTAGTATTTAGTGTTGATTGTACAACTCTTATGTTTGGTACATGTACACTAGTATCTAGTATTGATTGTACAAATCTTCTGTCTGGTACATGTAGACTAGTATCTAGTGTTGATTGCACAACTCTTCTGTTTTGTACATGTACAATAGTATCTAGTATTGATTGCACAACTCTTATGTTTTGTACATGTACACTAGTATTTAGTGTTGATTGTACAACTCTTATGTTTGGTACATGTACACTAGTATCTAGTGTTGATTGCACAACTCTTATGTTTTGTACATGTACACTAGTATTTAGTGTTGATTGTACAACTCTTATGTTTGGTACATGTACACTAGTATCTAGTATTGATTGTACAACTCTTATGTTTTGTACATGTACACTAGTATTTAGTGTTGATTGTACAACTCTTATGTTTGGTACATGTACACTAGTATCTAGTATTGATTGTACAAATCTTCTGTCTGGTACATGTAGACTAGTATCTAGTGTTGATTGCACAACTCTTCTGTTTTGTACATGTACAATAGTATCTAGTATTGATTGCACAACTCTTATGTTTTGTACATGTACACTAGTATTTAGTGTTGATTGTACAACTCTTATGTTTGGTACATGTACACTAGTATCTAGTGTTGATTGCACAACTCTTATGTTTTGTACATGTACACTAGTATTTAGTGTTGATTGTACAACTCTTATGTTTGGTACATGTACACTAGTATCTAGTATTGATTGTACAAATCTTCTGTCTGGTACATGTAGACTAGTATCTAGTGTTGATTGCACAACTCTTCTGTTTTGTACATGTACACTAGTATTTAGTGTTGATTGTACAACTCTTATGTTTGGTATATGTACACTAGTATCTAGTGTTGATTGTACAACTCTTATGTTTTGTACATGTACACTAGTATTTAGTGTTGATTGTACAACTCTTATGTTTGGTATATGTACACTAGTATCTAGTGTTAATTATACAACTCTTATGTCTGGCACATACAGGCTATAATCTAGTGTCATCATGGTGAATGTTGGTCTATAATTTAGTGTTCACTGGACAACACTTACATTCATATTTCAATTCGTCTTGCGTTTGGTGTGTTGCGAGAGGTATCACTATCAGGCGCATCTGTTCTTTCGCTACACACATAATTTGTGTCCCACATATGTGTCTGAAGTCACCTGTCCCCCTTCACTGTAATCATGATAATACCGCTCTGACACCTGCTACGCTACATTGGTATCCCAGGTGCTGGCTACACGTATTCTGGTCAAAGGAATGAAGATGGGTGCTTAGAAAGCGAACGTCCATTTGAGGGTTGATGATGGGCAAGTGCTCCCTGATACCTATAGTCCGTTGCTAGAGAACTATCTCCCAGATTATGCCGAAAACTGGAGATAAATAATCTCAAGGCTCATCTTGGGTCTTATGCCTTTCAGAAAAGTAGATACGCCGTTAACAATTTAAATTCATTGTGAACAAACTCAGCTAGTAATATCCTAATTAGACTAATTAGAAATAAGACCAATCTACATTATTTTCAATTCGTTAGGAGCATGACCAACATATGCATTATCTTAAATTAATTATGAGTACGACCAACAAACATGATATAAATTCATTAGGAATATGACCAAAATTATATGATATGAAGTCATTAGGAACATGACTAACAGATATGATACAAATTTACCAGGAGTATTGGTTAAGAGAAATAGCTTCATTAAAAATAAGAACCTACTCATAGGCATATAATGCAAGTTGTATTATATATCAAACACAACTGAACGATAGTCTATATAATAATACAAATTGTTATTTTCGTAACATAGGAACTTGATAGAATAAACATGAGTACTTTTGAAAAACCTAATCAAAACTGACTTGTGGAATGAATAATAAAATTTATTAACGTGGTTTGACGCACGTAGGTTTTGAATATCTGATTTTATTATTATTCTTTCAGATACTGACAATTTTTCTGAGTATGTTGGAATGAGTATCAGCTAGTTCAAATACATAACAACGAATCTTCTTTTGTTTTTAACGCAGATTGTTGCAAAATCTTTCTATTCAAGAGAAGTATTCACTAAGAGAACCCCCAGATCGCTTTTTGGTGTCATCATAATTTTAATATCAACAGTATTCATAACTTAATTGTATACATTTTTTGTATAGTTAGTTCTAACCTACTGTGGAATATTTCTCAAGTTAACAAAATTAAAATGGGACATTTCTGTAACATTATAAGCGGTACCGGATTTTTTGATCTGAGTTAATGATTCTAACATATTCAATTGGCATATAGACAGTTCTCAATTTAAGGGCTTTTTAACCACATCCTCTACAAAAGAATATACACTGTGGCACTCATTTTGTTTTTGGTTCCTTATGAGTAATTTATGACTGACAGATTTAAGTTTGAATACTCGCACTGCGTTTATGTACATTGACATAATAAATGCATTCGTTTGCTGCCCACAGCAAGTATAAGAAAATAACACCAACTTCCAAATTTTCACCGTCACTTTGAGCTAGGCGGTCTGGATACTTGAGAACGCACGATCCGATCTCGTCCGCATCCCGGTTTACCCCACCTTCATTCCAGAAAAACCATTTACTTAAGCTAGGCAAATATCACTAATGGCAAAATTGTAACAATTCAGCTTTACTTTATAATCATAAGACTGAAACTTCACCCTTAATGGCTGGTAGCACTGCTTGCAGATAGTAAGTGGAAGCTATAAAATTGAGATCCACTTTCTGTAGTTTCTTGTCATCGTATTACTCGACTCTTCAGATGCGTTTCGGACTTGTATTTTATTTATTCATTTTCATCATCTTAAACGTTGTTGAACGCTGTGCATAGATCACACTAATCTTTTTTCGGTGAAAATAAGAAAAGTTGTAGGTAGTAGCTTTCAAGCCTTTATGCTTTTTTTTAATGTGATTTCTTAAGATATCTTTCACTGCAATTTTTTATGCTGTTTATGACTACCTCTAAATGTAACAAACAGAAACCTCTCAGCTTTGCTCTTTGCGATCACCGTTTTGTAGTTCTGTTACTAATGTCTAATGTAGACTTAAAAAACTGTTTACAAACTTGTACCTATTTTTTATCCATTATAAAATGAAAGGCGGTTTCTTTTTTCCTTTCTGTTTTGATACAGTGGCTGGCTTTCTCTCATGCTATGGGAAGTGTATACTCACTGTGATTGGAGAGCCTTCCCAGTACTTATTAAATATTGCCTGTTTCTGGTTGTGGTAGATTTTTTTTTAAACATTTAAACTTGCATTTTTCTGTGCAGATAGGTGCATTCTTATAGCTCTGATATCCATCTTTTGTTTTTAAGTAGATACGATGAGTCTCCCTTTATTTCTGAGTAGCTTAGCTTGTTTTTCTCCCATTCTCTTGGATCAGCCACACCTTTCTTGACTTTGGTTTCGTCACCACCTCCGTCGCCTGTATTGGCAGTCACACTCAAGGTTTTTTACCTCCAAATTTGACTCACCTGAGCTAGTAGAGAGTGCTTCAAAATCTGGATATTTATTCAAATCGTCAATTACATCAGCCCTTTCCTTGTTTGATAATTGGTCACAGGTATGTGTTAACTGCGGTCATCGCATTTTCATTCCCTAGTCACGACTGGTTGAAATTTCACATTTGGAATTGGTTGCCACTCCATCTTCTTGTTTTTCTGCTTGAAGTATCGTGTCTGAATCTTGGTCGTTTATTTTTTCCATTCTTCTAACATTATTGATATTTCTTGCTTCATTTCTAAATTCTTCTACGTATTTTGTAATTTCACAAGTCTTCAACGAGACTTTCGTCAGTGACGCAAGATCTTCTACAATAAATAGAGTTTTTCTCTCTTCAGTTTTCTTTCTCATTAATTGTGTTTATTTCTTGCTGATTGATGGTGTATTTCTCACGGTCTATTTCCATATTAACAACCCAGTTTGCTGGAGCAATTGCATCATTTTCACTGCATTCACATTTCTTGTTCATCATGAGTTTCAACTCTTTTGATTGAATTTCACACTCATACAAGTCAATTGGCCTCTTCTTCAAAGCAGCTTGAAAGATTTGTTGACTTATTGAGGACATTGAAAAACTTTTAAAAAAAAGAACTAATTTATCATTCTATTTATCAATTTAAAAGATGCAAAGAATATAAACTACATTTTCTGACTCCATAGACTTGTTCATTGATACTATAAAAACAGTAAAAATAAAATAGTTACAATTCAAATTAAAGGAAATTGCTATTAACATGACGTTTCGATATTTATTTTATCGCCTAGCAATGTCAGATACTTATTTCTTACACTTCTGTTTATATTTTATAAATGGCTTTTGCCGTAAATAGATTAAAATCATTTGAAGTCCACAAAGTTAATGATAATTTTATAAATGTGTATAGCATACAAATACGAGTAAAACGACATTAGTCAAAATTATCAAGAACTTTACCATTATTTTATTCAAAAATATTAGTATAAAAAGTAAAACAGTTATATCAATAATAATATTTAGCACTGCGTCTTACTACCCGTTCGGGTTATACGCTTTTTAAGTACTAATTACTCTAATGGATTAGGAATTGGGAAGGTTGAATTAGAGGAAGTGAACCCGCATTTGCGTGGAGGGAGTATGGAAAACCATTTAGGAAAAACCACCCCAGTTCACCCGACTGAGATTCGAATCTCGATCTCCCCGTGCTCAGCAGTCGAGCTAAACATGAAAAGTGCGTTAGCTAACTAAGCCACCGAGGAGGGTAACAGCTATATCAAAATTAGGGAGTAGAAGGCTGTCATAAATTTAATAATATGCTGATTATTATTTTTTGTTTATTTATTTAGCAACGCATCTTACTACCCGTTCAGGTTATACGCTTAAGTAATAATTACGCTAATGGATTAGGAATTAAGAGGGTTGAATTTAGAGAAAATGAACCCACATTTGCGTGGAGGGAGAGTGTAAAACCATTTAGGAAAATTCACCCCCAGTTCGCTCAACCAAAATTCAAACCTCTATCTCCCCGTCCTCGGCAGTCTAGCTCAACACGACTAGTGCGTTAGCTTACTACGCCACCGAGGCGGGTAAATTTGCTGGTATTTTACAAGAAAACTGTCTTAAAACAAAAGGTAACCATTTTTATGTACTTAATGGTATTTTTTTATTATCTATATTCACAACAAAAAAGTGACACAAACCAAATTTAAGAATTCTAAATAGTTTCAAAACCAAGAAACTATTAGCATTTAGCAAGGGAAATGTCGTAGCTCTAAAATGTATCACTTCAATAGTATGCAAAATAGATTACCTCCACTCACCTCAGACATCAGGATTGACTCAACTAAAGATATCGTTATTCCGCTCACACTAAAACACTTCCAAGGCAAAAGTGACATTGTTATTAAAGTACGGCATGCATGTCCACCTGAGGAATAGCGTGACACTACTGAATTATTGCACCTGGACCTTCAATTCCCTTGTTTATTTTTTATTGGTTATAGGTTGTAATGATACTGTTTTGGACCCCTCTCATATATTTAAAACGTCATGGATGAAGTGTATTTTTCTTTAATAAACTGTATATAAAATATCCTTTTCATGCTTCCGCCATGGAGAATCATGCGCTTTTAGAAATAATTTCAATAAACTACGTTTAACACTTTTTTATTTTGTAAAGATCAACTATGTTGTATGTAGAAAAATTACGTGACATGCTGGCTCCCTCTACCCAATAGGAAGCCAGCCTTCACAACATCAGGTTGCCAGGAGTTTTTCTTTTAGTTAGTTTTGACACTGGGGACAAGGGGTCCAAGAGTCAAGAGGTAGGTTATAAATAAGCAGCTTGTGCGTATGAATCTATATAGTGATACACAGAAAGACAATTCGATTCATCACACTGCTCGTCAAGACAGTGAAGCAGTAACATAAATCTACAAAGCACACAGTACTCAGAACGCGGAACGTGTAATATCACACAAAAACAATCCGTAATTTAACAAAAACTGTGTCATTTTATATCATATCTTCAGTACCGAAGGTGTAATCATATAAATAAATCGTGTGCAACATCAAAAGTCTTGCTCATTTCATAATCATAAGTATCATATATAATCAGATCACATCACTGTGTACAAGTGCGCAGTCAGGCACGCACGAATAATCATCATCATCATCATCATCATCATAAAACCCAGATATCATTATAAATAGTGCTCAATCACAGGGTAATATCAATATATAATCCTGTATCATCATAATTGACGCCGTATCATGAGTAAAATACCTCAATAAAAAAACGTATCCCTTTAAGGTGCTTATTCAAAAATTGTTTTCCTGGTCCTAACTCAAAATATCATTAAGTTATAGGTTTCAATATTTTTAGTAAGTTCTCTGCAGGGGAATGAGGGGCGATCCACCACTAGTGTAGTAGCACTATTCTGGTAGAAGTAGCCGTGGAAAATTTCATTCTGAGTTGAATTTCCGAAGAAAGGCTACAGGATCACTTCACAATAACGTTTCACGTTTATGGTGTCAACAAATAATCTGAGGCCGATTATCCGTTTTCCAGAAATCGTACACTACCAACTAGCATCCTGATCATGTAGATGGTAGGGTCTAATAGTGTCTCACGCGGATTATTCGACGGCCTTATGCGGCTGGTTTGGCTATTCACGTAACCTGATGGATGAAACCAAACCTCATTGATAAAGCTGATGTCCAGACTATCCTCTTCATTGACAGTAATAACGTCTCTGAACTATTGGCAATACTCAACACGCATAGCGTGGTCACTTGCTTTCAGTTCATACACTGATGTTATCTTGTTGGGATGGATCTGCAAGTACTTTTTCAGTACCCTGCGTATGCTACTGTTCGATACCCCCACTTATTGTGTCAGTTTACGAACAAACTGTTATGGGCTTTGCATAGTACTATCTGAAATATCCAGTATGAGTGAGGGCGGATGGTATGTATACGTGTCTAAAGGCATATAATCGAGTGTTAATAATATTAGAACTAAGAAAGGGGTAATTTTGCCGTTTCTAGCGTACAGTAGGTGCACAGTTCCGTTTGACTCACTCTGTAGGATACGTCATACTGTTGCTAGGAGATGTAGGATTGTTGTTCATAGACGTAGGACTGTTGCTCAGAGACATAGGTCTGTTTGGAGGTGTAAGTCTGTTTTTAGTTGGCGTAGATGTTTTTTTTAGTAGTAGGACTGTTATTCAAAGGCGGAAAGAGTTTGTTATGTGGTCTGTTCCTTCGAGACGACTGCGACTAGTGCCCAGAGTGTGCGCCCAGCGTCACTACATTGCGTCTGCGTCCACGTTTCCCCGGGAGCAGTCTGGAAGCAGACGCGCTACCGAGAAAATGTGTGTCTTACTATAGTTGTAATTTTGTTTTATGTTTGTTTGGGCTGGTTTTGAAAATGGCCAAAGATTTATCCACAGAAGAGGTTGAAAGTTTAAATGAAGAGGTGGCAAAGCCTACCTCAGTTGTTTATGTATCTTTCTTTACCAGTGTACTGGCACCCAAATGGTAGGACTGAGCCAACTTCAAAATTATTTTAATTATCTTATTGAAGATATACCAAAGATAAATTCCAAGCAAATTATTACAATTTTAGGTCTTTCTTGGTGTTCGTCCTTTTAAAGTCATTTTTAGGCGTTTATGGGAATTTGTTAATCATTTTTGAGTAATTTTAAGACATTCATGTTGAATAAGTATATTTTTAAATACTGTAAATCTTTTAAAAATGTATAATTACTCAAAACATTTTTGAAATCACCCAGTGGTTGAAATGAAAAAATAATATACTCACTGAACTTTGTATCCCCGTTGCTTGTTTGAAAAATGCACATCCCTAATGAAACATTGCAACTAAGCTTGAAAGGGTTGAATTGGGAGCGGGTAGCTATTGCTTCTGAAGCACATATTTGTAATTTAATGTTATATTTAGCATAATGCGAGAGTTTAGTTATTAAATACTTGCATTGTATCAGTAGCGAGGCGTCAGGGTAGCTCAGCTATCCCCAAAGGTTTTGAAAAAAGGAGAGAAAACACCCCTTTACACAAAACAGATGTAAAATTGAAATTATAATAGTCATTTAAAAAACACACCTTAGTGACATGTTAGCAAACGCGCGAAGCGAATGTGTCAGTTCCTTTGGCAAGATAAGCTTGTACCTTTCCGCCTAACGTACTCGGAGAATTAGGCCTTCGAGGATTTATGGAGGGTAAAGCTACGGCCACACTAGGCCATCCCGCACCACACCAAATTTCTGGCTACACTTGCCGCACCGAATGTGAAGGAAGGATTGAAGTGATGCGCACGCACGGCACTCCCGCAAATAGTGTTGTGGAAGCCATGGAGGGGAAAATAACACAAGTTAGCATGAAGTTATTGTAATGAAAATATACTGTTTTGGAAGATATAGACTTCCGCCATAAAACGTAGCTCTTTATAAAATAACGTTGATTGAAACAAATCATATTATGGTGGGAAAGCTTGTCTGAAAGTTTTAAGGAAACTGCATAATTCTCGGTTTTTCTACCAACCCATTCAATTATTGCCATTTTTGTTATTTTAGTTTTACTAATCCCCCTAATTTTTTAATTCAATTGAAAAATGTCTTCTCTGTTGTATTAATAATTCTGCAACAACACATCAAAATATAGCACTTACCTGAAACATTCATTTTGTTTCCTATTTCTTCCTAAATGTTTAATCTACACACATTGTTCATATCCCTCGAGTCTGATTAGTCATATAGTTCTTCGTACTTTGGTACATAAATGATAAGTATCTAGTCATCCATCTCTTTAAAACGCACTTTATTTTTAAATAGTAAAACGCAAACAAACTTAACAAATAGCTCACCCCAACGATCCAAGTTGGGACATATAATTAATTATCTTGGGCTAATGATTGATTCTCATATGAAATGGAATACTCACATAGATATAATGAGTAGGAAGCTAAGAGCGGGAATGGTTTATATATGTATACTAAGACAATGTTACATTTTATATTCTAGAAATAGTGTGTCATGGACTAATTGAATCACGTCTAGGCTATGGTATTACTTCCTGAAGAAAGACGAGTGGTTAATATTTAAATCAATGAAGAAATATTCAAATTAAAGTACTTAAAATACTGAGTGAAAACAACAGTAGTACCACTATCATGAATAAGGAATGAAAACTATTGACAGTAAAAAAACATATATAACTATAAATATTATGTACAGTACAACAGTATAAAATAATAACTCAGTACTACTACTCAGAAACACACAAAGTAATACAGGCTCACAGTCACAACACCAGGGAACGACAGTATAAAATACCTTTATATATAAATAAATACGGAAAACAACATATGAAAATAATAATACCGACACTTTTTAACATGATACTGGATACCTTTTTGGGAATAGATAAAATATCAAACGTCAAAAGAAAGAAAGAAAGAAAGAAAAAGCTAATTGGCTCACAGACTTAATGAAATGACGTTACTAGAGTGACTAAATATGACAAATTAATAATCTATGAAATTGACTCGAGATTGGTTTATGAATATTAAATAAAACGTAATGTAATATATTTAATAATCAAGTATTAGACTTCTGCTATGTTGTAAGAATAGACTTAAAGGAATGAAATGTATTTATAAATAATATCTTTATACTATTACATGTGTGTACGACATTCACGGTGAGGCACCAGCTGACAAACATATTATGCTTAGCCGGACCATGTTTAGTGAATAAATATGAACTCTTGATACTATAAAAAAAATGTAGTAGTAGTAGTAGTAATCTGCCAGTACTGTATTATATAGCTTAATAAAAATCCCATTTTCGACATCATTAAGTGTGCTCCTTTACGAGTGTTCATGACTCTGGTTACCGAAAAATTATCATCGTGTTTAGCCAGGTACATTACATGGATAATTTTTAGTCTACATTTGTAAGGCACGTTTTTTTTATTTAGTTGTGTGCATTTATTACGACTCTTTGTTCATATTTTTATCCCATTTAAAAAAAAATTCCAAGTCATTTTTTAGAATTTTAGGTCACCGAAATCCGATTCCTGCTCATGACAGATATTCAACAAAATATTGTTATCGCCATGGTAAAGAAAATTAATCTCTGTGTTTCTACTGGAGCAATATTTTATTTATTTTGACCGAAAAAATGTTGCTATAAAACTGCAGATACACTGGTCTTTTCGCGTGTCTCTTAAATCCCACCTTAAAGTATTCCGTTATGGTCTGCAACAGATCCGACTTTAGTGACCCCCAAGCGCTGTTGTTAATACGTGCTTGTGAAAAGAGAACAGGAATCACTTTTATTGCTTTATTGTAAATAATTTGACAATATTCCTGGTGTTAACATCTTCAGAATAAATTAAACAAGCGGGAAATTTAAAGCTTGGGATATCTCGATTGTATTAGTTACATTTAAATAGCTGGAACTTTTTCTATAAATTAATAGCTGAACAACTTTGGTTCTCACAGCTCTACCTAGGGCTGATGTTTAGAGACATTGGCCTATTAGATAAGAAGGACTGGTGACAAACTCAATGACTACAATACACTAATACACCTACAGTTAGAAGACAAGGGCCAACAGAGTTGAACACCTGTCCAGTCACTGGAGGAAGGGGGAAGCGTGAGCGTTGAGGAGGAGGGGAAGACCCCCCGTGGGCTTAGGCCTCTCACTCCCCTCTCCCACGTTGGAGCACTGGTGCCAACATATACTACACCTCTCTCTCTCTTTCTGCTGATACAATCTAGGAGCTAAGGCTGGTCCACAGCAAACACTGTTTTGTCAATATCTGCTCTACTTGTCTCTCTATATCCTGGAACCAACTAGGGCTGATCCACAACACAGACAATGTTGTCAATATCTGCTCTACTTGTCTCTCTATATCCTGACATAAATTAAGGCTGATCCACAACACACGATGTTGTCAATATCTGCTCTACTTGTCTCTTTATCTTCTGGCACAAACTAGGGCTGATCCACAACACAGACAATGTTGTCAATATCTGCTCTACTTGTCTCTTTATCTCCTGACACAAACTAAGGCTGATCCACAACACACGATGTTGTCAATATCTGCTCTACTTGTCTCTTTATCTCCTGGCACTAACTAGGGCTGATCCACAACACATACAATGTTGTCAATATCTGCTCTTCTTGTTTCTCTATATCCTGGCACAAACTAGGGCTGATCCACAACACAGACAATGTTGTCAATATCTGCTCTACTTGTCTCTCTATATCCTGACACAAACTAAGGCTGATCCACAACACACGATGTTGTCAATATCTTCTCTACTTGTCTCTTTATCTCCTGACACAAACTAAGGCTGATCCACAACACATACAATGTTGTCAATATCTGCTCTACTTGTTTCTCTATATCCTGGCACAAACTAGGGCTGATCCACAACACAGACAATGTTGTCAATATCTTCTCTACTTGTCTCTTTATCTCCTGACACAAACTAAGGCTTATCCACAACACACAATGTTGTCAATATCTTCTCTACTTGTCTCTTTATCTACAGATACAAACTAGGAACGATCCCCAACACACACGTTGCAGTTAATAACTACTCTGACTCTTTCTTTCTTTCTCTCTCTCTCTCTCTCTCTCTTTATCTCACTCAAACACACACACAATATACTTCCCTTACTTTTGTATGTTACATTGTAGTTTATATCGCTAACAAAGTCCAAGTTCTGGAGAAGTTTCAAACCCAATCAGGGTAGGGTCATAGGACGTATTAAATATGACATCCACAATATTACGATTTATTTAAAGAAATGTTTGTAAAGTGTTGTCCCTCACGTCCTCCTTGCTCGATCCGCCACTGGATGAGTCAAGTGGTCCAGCGCAGCCTCTCTGGCCGAGACAAGGACCATCTGGCGTGATCACAAGGGACATTCCACTGCGCATAGCTCCTGCGCAATTATTTACGAGTGTCTGCTGGCGCCAGCTGGCCAGGGCAAGAGACATTGTCAGGAGGAGAACTTGTTCCTTGGGGGTAGGGGGTGGGGGAAGTGGTTCCAGAGATGAGTAACAGGGGCACAAGACTCTCTTACAACACTTGCTTGGATAAATTCCCGTAAAAATCTGTAAGGAGAGGAATGAAGGGTTGCTCCAAACTCATCTCAAGCAGTTTTTTGTGTAGTTCTCTTTAACTTTTAATTAAGAGGTGGCAACGTTTCGTCTACATCACCAGCCATTTTATGATAAAAACATTAAATAGTCTACAAGCACTTGATATAAAAAATATATATAGCCCAACATTTTTTTTAAGCTTTAACTTAATTCCAAAATGAATATTTAACTTGTGCTATGCCTCAGCATATTTAAATAAGCATGCTGTTAGAAATTCACTCAAATATTTGTATTGTAAACTACAGCTTTGGCACTTAAAAAAAAAAGCTGCTAAATAATATTTCGTTGTATTGGACTATTATTAAAATAGGCTAGCCACGCGGACATGGTTGGAGCATTGCTCCTGTTACAAGTGCTGTATGACATGTAGTGTTAGCCACACAGCATGGTCATATCATTGCTCCTGTTACAAGTGTTGTATGACATGTAGTGTTAGCCACACAGATATGGTCATAGCATTTCTCCTGTTACAAGTGTTGTATGACATGTAGTGTTAGCCACACAGCATGGTCATATCATTGCTTCTGTTACAAGTGTTGTATGACATGTAGTGTTAGCCACACGGATATGGTCATAGCATTTCTCCTGTTACAAGTGTTGTATGACACGTAGTGTTAGCCACACAGCATGGTCATATCATTGCTCCTGTTACAAGTGTTGTATGACATGTAGTGTTAGCCACACGGATATGGTCATAGCATTTCTCCTGTTACAAGTGTTGTATGACATGTAGTGTTAGCCACACAGCATGGTCATATCATTGCTCCTGTTACAAGTGTTGTATGACATGTAGTGTTAGCCACACGGATATGGTCATATCCAGAGCCCGAATTTGTATGTAATTATATATTTTAATCCTGTCAGTTAGAAATGTTAAAAGCGAAATGTCGCTGAATTAGGTTGTTCTTGACTATATTTTCAGTTTTAATTTTACATTTATTTTTACTTATTTTGCTTAATTTTACATATTTTCGAAGATATTATATAAAATTATCTATTTTTGCGTGTTTTTATCGTGGTATTATTTTTTATGTATTTCTTAGAGAAAATACTTTTAAATAATATTTCACTAATTATCAGGCAAGCTTTACTTTCATATAAGGGAAGTATCCCGTGAAAGGATGGCAGTAAGCAAAGTCCAAGTCGGTGGGCTTGCTCGTCAGAGAGGATTATAGTTGCAGTAACATAGCTTTGTGTAAGACGTTTCTCTTGTTGTAAAGGGGAGAGAATGCGGCATTGTCAGATTGTGATTGGCCTCAACAGCATGTCTCTCGCGGGGCGTGTTAATTTATAAACATATGTCGATTAGTTGTAAATATAATAATTCTTGGATCTGATTATCTTACTATCCCGTTGTTCTTTGTTCGGAAGAATAAACGGATATAAAGCGTCAGGGCAAAGAATAAATTATGAAAATAGAAGATAATATTAATCCAGGATTATACACAATAACACGGACCTTAAGAGTGGTTTTAAAAAAACGTAAAATACCAACAATGTCCATGCTTGCAAATGTAATATTAATACCGGCTAGTATGTCTAGATCAAACATTTTACCTAGGACTGTAAAAATAATTCTAGGAAACTGACTTTAAAATTTCTTGAGTGGTCTGACGTTCACTTGTTTTCAAATAGCTGGAAACAATGGAGGTTTCATTGAAAGATTATAGTGTTTGTATGGTTTCTAAAATCAGTTATATAATACCAGTTACTTGAAGTATTTAATTAATGGGAAATTTAAATGGTGTAAAATAAACTAATAATGTGATACAACTAGTTAAAAAAAGTAAATTTACTTGTGTATATTTAGAAAAGTGTTTTCTACTACTTCATTTAGAAATTAGCAGCAAAAAATATAAATTTATATACAATAATATATGTATGTATTATTAAAGTGGGGAAAGAATATTTATTCAATGTTACATATTTTCACACTATTGCATATTTTACCATGTACTGTATTTGAATTTATTGCCTATATATGTATGTACATGTAGGTTAATACTAGACAAAAATCCGGGCTGTGGTCATAACATTGACCCTGTTACAAATGCTGTATGGCATGTGGAGCTAGCCCGGTGTTGCTCGTGGTACGAAGGCCGTCCCGACAGACCTATCTGTTCCCTTAGAGCGGCCTGGTGGCGCCTCAACACTTGACTCTCCCTGAGATGAACATCTGGTGAGGAAATTTTCAGTCTCAGACCCACAAGTACCCGGGGCATGGGGAAACTTGAGTCTGGTGTGTAGACCTACCCTCAACACACCCCTGCTGGAGGGCATAGCCCCTGGAAACCCTCTGGTTATCCCCTAAGCTGGGAACACCTTACATAATAATACAACCGAGATCAGGACGTAGACATATTTTTATGTGTTTCCAGAGAATTTTTTTTGTGTATTTATAATTTGTAGGGTGCACGATTATTGTACTGGACCTTGACTCGAGAAGCAGATGTCCAATACCAATCCGTTCATAGTGGATTTCCTAAATGGAAGTACTAGCGCCTGCTCTTCCGCAATCCCCAACTCTTAAATCAGGTGATAAAAGCACCACCAACGATTTGTTTGGGCCAATTAGAAGCAAGTTATTTATTTATTTCATTTGAAACAAATCAAAACCAACTAAAGAAACAAACGGTCATTTTTGAACAAATAAAATATTAGTTATTATTATTATTATTATTATTAGCACCGCGTCTTACTACCCGTTCGGGTTATACGCACTTACGCTAATATGTAATGGTACGGTGATTGTGAGATGAAATGGAGGACCTACAGTTTAACATGGAATCCGAACCACGGTAGAGGCCTGGCATTCCTCACATTCACAAGATGTCTTGTCAGAGGTGAAGGAAGGGTTTGGTAATCAGATAAATCTGTGCCAGGACCGAGGATTGAACCCCGGCCGCCAGCATAGAAGTCTGACACCTTACCCCTAGACCGCCAGGTCACAAAATAATTGCTAAACCTGTCCCACCGAATCTGATACCTTACGGCAAAAAGTATGGGATACGTAGCCTACTCTTGTTTTTCGTTGTTGGTATTATTTTAACCGGGGCTATTTGGGGAGGAAGCTCTGTCCTTGCGAAACAATGGCGTAGCTACAAACCACAGACCCGGATGCGAACATTGACATCAGACACCCCTCCGGGTCAAATAAAATATAATGCTAAAAATAAAATGCAGGTTTCTGAAAATACGTATATTTACAGAATATTACATTTTTAAAATTTCTTCTTCTACGACTTTTTTTTTTACATCCATTACTGTTTCCAGCCTGTGGCCTGAGTCAGTTTTTTTTTATTCTAATAATATATTTTTTCAATACCAGTTGGCTAGGCTTGTTGTAGCTTAATATACCTTATAATCTAGCTTAAGACTAAGGCAAACATAACATTCTGTCCCCAGCCGTTAATTTATCAATGTGAAAGTATAAACACGTATTTTCATCAATGATAAATTTTCGGCCATGCCGGGAATCAAACCCGGGGTCCTTAGCTCAGTAGAGAGACACACTACCGACTGAGCTAAGGTGTTATTCCACGACTTGATGGAAGAAAAGTCGTCAATCAGGGCTGATACGTCCATTTTCTCTTATGTCTCCGATTGTATGTTGAGGAGGGTTAGCTGTGATATGTGATCTTGTCCAATGATGTTCTGTAGATTATTCTTGATGTGCTTCAGTTTAGAAAATGTCATGTCTACTGTTACTACTGAAACAGGAATTGTCAATGAAATAAAAACAAGTGAGCAAACATTAGCGTATCTGAAAACTTGATTAAAGCAAGTTCAGCGAGCTGTCGTTTAGTCGAGGTTTTTTTGTTTGGTTTTTTTCAATTTCTGGTTTCAAAGTTTTGGTAAAGCGCAACTGGAGAGATAGATTTTCCGACAAGTCATTAAAAAATGCCGTCCTAGTTTGAGAGCATTTTTCTTTACTTTATCAAACAAGTTCAGAAATACTGTTGGTGTGAGAAATAAAAACAAGTCACAAATGCACAGGACAAAAGCATTATCACTCCTTTGTCAATTTTTCTCTCTCTATGTATTGCCTCTTGCCTCTCCGTGGTATCTTGGTGTCCACAAGGGCCCGTGGCCCTTTTTGGCTAAGGGCCCGAATGCAGCTGCATCGCCTGCATTTCCGTAATTACGCCACTGTTGCGAGGGGATAAGAGAGGTAGTCATTTAAATCAACTTATTTTCATAGGATTGACATCAAACATAATTAAACACCATGGACATGATCTCCACCTCGTTTCTCGTTCCTAGGATTATGAATAGCTCTGAGTGGCCGATACTCTCACGCTGACCAATGAATCATTCACAAGTGAAGAGTGCTCAGGATACGAGATGAACCAGGGTGGCTCAGTGGTAGAGCATAGGCGCGCATAGCCAATGGTTCTGAGTCGGGTATTTGTATCCAAGTTGTCATTTCTCACTTCATGTAAGTTGTATGAATTAGATTTTGTATGATAGGTATATTCTTATTATTTATAATAGTATGATATATAAATAGTCTATATACATAGTTGAGGATCCTAGTTTGATTAGAGAAATTTATTGTATCTTGTTATGTGGCATATAGATAACATGTTATATCATTATTTTCTATGCTGAAGCATGCTATGCTTTAATAGCTATGACGGTCTATGTTATAAAATAGCCAGTGTGTATTTTCAAAACGTAAACAATCTTGGAGTGATCACTTCCAAATGTATTCATGTAAACTTGATTTGTAAGCGCATACATGGCGCCATCTGGCTGACGCTCCCAACAATATTAGCACTCGAAAATAAACAGTTGAATAGACCGTGCACGTCGAAAGTTAACACCCCAAACGCAAATACAATTCTCTCCTCCCCTTAAAATAATGATAAGCTACAAACGTGAGGATACGTTTGCTAAGAGCCCTTCAGATCTCAACCCCTAATGTTGTATTACCTATGATACAATATCTTATATAAATAGCAACAAAAATATACGATGTTCTCAACTAACTGGCATATTTCAAAAGATACAAGATATTGCTCTAACCAGCAGATATAGCAATAATACAACCAGCTTCGGTGGCCACCTGGTCTAAGGTTCTAATCTCACAGTAGACTAGACTGCCGATGATGGAAAGATCGAGGTTCGAATCTCGGTCGTGTGTACTGAGGGTGGTTTTTTCAAAATGTTTTTTCACACCCCCACCACGAAAATACGGTCACCATTACTTTAAATATAACCTCCCCAATACCTAAAATCATTAGCGTAATTAGTACATAAGCACATAGCTCGAAAGGGTAGTAGGACGTGGTGCAAAAAATAAAGTAAAATACAAAACTATACTTTGACTGGCAACCCTGCACCAACTAGTATCCAAGCTATAAGGCCTAATGCTTAGCTCTTAACGGGCATTTATAGAAATAAGCAGTACGCTGCTTTACCTGCCATATTTAACCATATCAGTGGTGTAGTCAGTATTTCATGTTGGAGGGGGAATCCCATATTAAAAAAAAGGTTCTTCCTTCCACCATCTATCAGCCTGATCGTACCTACCACACAACCATCCTTATTGAACAAATATCCTCCCTTCCCCGACCAGTGCAAGTACACGTTGAAATTGTGTTAGATCATGGTTCATTTAACTGAAACAAGCTACCATAGTATTGATTGACCATAGGTTATAAAATATGTTTGAGCCGAGATACTGTATAAAAATCCAATTTTACTCATTCAAATCAAAACACACAAATAACATAGATGTAAGTTTAAAATTAAATAAGAACAAGCTTAAGAGTAATTGTTTACGTTTAAGCTTGCACCAATGAGCTGAGTCGTAAGGGGGATAGGGGGTTCTGGACCCCCTGGAACCTCCCCTGTCTACGTCACTGACCGTATACAAGCATAATCTTGATGGTATTTATAGCAAGATACAAACGTTGTTCGAAATGGTATTTATAAAAAGATACAACACTCAGCTCAAACTGTCAATTGTAGCCAGATACAAGACTCAGAAACACTGGTTCCATCCCAGGTTTTAGGTGATTTGGTTCCATGTTGTGTTAGGTATTATGGCTCAATTTCAGTAATGGCATTCTGCTTCCATCCCAAGTACCTTGGTTCAATTTCAGGTGCAAGAGATATTGTTTTTATTTCAGATGCAAGAATTCCTGTTTCCATTGCAGATGCTTGATACTCTGGCTCGATCCCAAAAGTTAATACCCTGATAACAAGGGATCCTGGTTTCACCCTTGGAGCAAGAAATCATGGTTTAATACTGTGAGCAAGGGACTCTGGTTCTATCCCAGTAGCATGGGACCCTGGTTTAACCCTAAGGGCAAGTTCCTTTATCCCAGATACATCCCAGTATCAAAGAGCCCTTGTTTTACCCTGGTGGCAGAGGAAGAACCCCCTGTTTCTCTCCAGGGACTAAAGTTAGTTAGCTACACGTATTTCACAAGTGTAAGCTAGGTGTGCGCTCAATAAGCTAAACCCCAATGAGCAGTGGTTCTAAAACTTCATTTTAGATTGTACCCCATGATCATGACTAAAAGTTTAATGTACACCGACGATGAAATTCACCCAAATCACAAATGTCGGGTAATAAAAGGAGAAAACATCTTAATTGCCTTGAAAATTCCCCAACAGGTTTGGTTCTCTTGTCATTTTGACCATTTTCCCTTGAGAGATGCTCGCGTACCCCCTGAAAGTCGTGCACGTACCCCAGTTTGAGAACCGCAGCCATAGAGCAATCGTGTCACACTCACAGCTCGCGGGCCGCATGTTGCCGGCCCTATCTATGGTCCTGTGTGGCCCGCGAGTCTTATGAGGAACCAACATACAGTGAAACGTGATTCTTCTTTTTATAAACGTCGAGAAAATACAACATTTTGGAATGTGGTATTTGGAGAATCCTTGCATGTGAGGTTGATGTATCAAATCCATACCCTTTCTTCAACATGGATCAGTTACCAAAAATGGTCAAATTTGCACAACCAATATGTGCAATATTTTGCAGCACATACGTATGTTAACAGCTGTTTTCTCTTATGAAATTAAATAAAACACCCGCGAGATACAAATTACCTAGGCATAATATTTAAAGCATAACATTGTCGCAAATTAAAAGGTTTCAATTTTTAGGTAGAAGATACAGAGTTAGTATTATTATTCTAAATATGGGGCTTACTATTTTATTTTTGGAATAATAAGAGCTGGAATTTCTTTTCTTAAGATGGTGACCATAAAGATTACTTTTAATGCGGCCCCCTCAGTACATTTAATGTTCAAAGTGGCCCTTATGTTCAACGCGTCTGACACCCTGCCTCGGCCTGTCATAGCGTGACACTTAGTTTGGGCCAGTGTGTGTTAGGTAGTTTGTGGATAAAAACACTCATACTCTACTCTAAACATATGACAGGGGAGGTGGCATGTCATGCTGAGAGCTCTAAATCCTTACATTAAGGCGCCAGGGAGTAAATCCGACAAGTCACTCGCAAGGAGGAAGACAGGAGCCCCTCTGTGTTGGTCTAGGGGCTCTGCCCCAGTGACAGTTTGGACAGTGTGTTCTAGTAAGTCGACATTAAACACAGTACAGTCAACTTTACAACGTAAGCTTGAAAGCTCACCAATTGGCTTGGTAAGCAACCAGTGGAATATAACTTGAGTTGAGAGCCACGTTCTTGTACTGACCTAACTAGGTGGGCGCCAGAAGATTAGCTGGTTTATCTTAGCAACCAGTGGTACATCAAAGAAGCCGGCTTAATTTGACTCTTGTTCAGATGCTTCATATGGGATGTATTAATCCTTGATTCATTCCATGTGTCGACAAGAAATACAAATACTAACACGTCACAACATATGAAAGATAGCGCCTCTATAACTTTCAACATGAAGATATACTGATGACACTGACTTAAAATCTGCCATCTCTTGGAGATACTGATGCAACTGTAATAAAAGCTGACATCTCTTGGAGGTACTGATGAAACTGTGATACAATCTGACATCTCTTGGAGATACTGATGAAACTGTGATACAATATGACATCTCTTTGGGATATTGATGAAACTGTCATAAAATCTGACATATCTTCGAGATACTGATGAAACTATGATACAATATGCAATCTCTTGGAGATACTGATGAAACTGTGATACAATCTGACATCTCTTGGAGATACTTATGAAACTGTCAACAAATCTGACATCTCTAGGGGATATTGATGAAACTGTGACACAATCTGACATCTCTTGGGATATTGATGAAACTGTGATACCATCTGACATCTCTTGAAGATACTGATGAAACTGTAATAAAATCTGACATCTCTTGGCGTTACTGATGAAACTGTGATACAATACGACATAGCTTGGGGTTATTGATGAAACTATGATACAATCTGACATCTCTTGGCGTTACTGATGAAACTGTGATACAATACGACATCACTTGGGGATATTGATGAAACTGTGATACAATCTCACATCTTTTCATGATATTTATGAAACTGTGATGAAATCTCACATCTCTTGGAGATACTGATGAAACTGTGATACAATCTGACATCTTGTGGAGACACTAATGAAACTGCGATACAATCTGACATCTTTTGGAGATACTGATGAAACTGTGATACAATCTGACATCTCGTGGAGACACTAATGAAACTGCGATACAATCTGACATCTCTTGGAGATACTGATGAAACTGTGATACAATCTGACATCTTGTGGAGACACTAATGAAACTGCGATACAATCTGACATCTTTTGGAGATACTGATGCAACTGTGATACAATCTGACATCTCTTGGGGATACTGATGAAACTATGATACAATCTGACATCTCGTGGAGACACTAATGAAACTGCGATACAATCTGACATCTTTTGGAGATATTGATGAAACTGTGATACAATCTGACATCTCGTGGAGACACTAATGAAACTGCGATACAATCTGACATCTTTTGGAGATACTGATGAAACTGTGATACAATCTGACATCTCGTGGAGACATTGATGAAACTGTGATGCAATCTGACATCTCTGGGAGATACTGATGAAACTGTGATACAATCTGACATATCTGATATCTCTTGGAAATACTAATGAAATTGTGATACAATCTGACATCTCGTGGAGACACTGATGAAACTGTAATACAATCATGACATATCTGATATCTCTTGGAAATACTAATGAAATTGTGATACAATCTGACATCTCGTGGAGACACTAATGGAACTGCGATACAATCTGACATCTTTTGGAGATACTGATGAAATTGTGATAAATCTGACATCTCTTTAAGATACTGATGAAACTGTGATACAATTTGACATCTCTTGGAAATACTGATGAAACTGTGATACAATCTGACATCTCGTGGAGACACTAATGAAACTGCGATACAATCTGACATCTTTTGGAGATACTGATGAAACTGTGATACAATCTGACATCTCGTGGAGACATTGATGAAACTGTGATGCAATCTGACATCTCTGGGAGATACTGATGAAACTGTGATACAATCTGACATATCTGATATCTCTTGGAAATACTAATGAAATTGTGATACAATCTGACATCTCGTGGAGACACTGATGAAACTGTAATACAATCCGACATCTGTTGGAGATACTGATGAAACTGTGACACAATCTGACATCTCTTGGAGATACTGATGAAACTGTGATACAATCTGACACTTCGTGTAAATACTGATGAAACTGTGATACAATCTAACATCTCGTGGAGACATTGATGAAACTGTGATGCAATTTGACATCTCTTGGAGATACTGATGAAACTGTGGTATAATCTGACATCTGTTGGGGATATTGATGAAACTGTGATACAATCTTACATCTCGTGGAGACACTGATGAAACTGTGATGCAATCTGACATCTCTTGGAGATACTGATGAAACTGTGGTATAATCTGACATTTGTTGGGGATACTAACGAAACTGTGATACAATCTTACATCTCTTGGGGATACTGATGAAACTGTGATACAATCTTACATCTCTTAAAGATACTGATAAAACTGTGTTGCAATTAGAACCTTTAATAGAACCTATGGTTTGGTTGCATGCTTGCCAAAATGCTATGAACTATGTTTATTTTGGTCTGTACATCCCAAGATATAACAATCTCAGAACAAATATTGTTTGCAACAATATATCGCAATAATTAGTGTGTTCAGTAACATTACAATAATTAGTTTTTGTGTGGTAATATTTTGAAATAGTGTTGGTGTTGTAAGTTAAGCAATAATCAATGTTTGAAGTAAGATATTGCAATAGATTAATTATTTATCACCGCGTCTTACTACCTGTTCAGGTTATACACATATAGCAATAGATTGTAATAAAACATCGTATTAAATAGTATAACTAATTTTAACCAGTAGGTTTTCATTGTATGATTTAATGAATCTACTGATTAAAATTAGACCCGCACCCAAATATAGTAGCCATAGAAAATAATTGATAGCCTAACACAAAAGGGTTTTATTAATAACATACATATCCACCACAGTAATTATTTGCTCCTGGTTGTACATTTTCATTGTAATGCGCTCAGAACTCCTCGGTAGAGGAGGAGGGGATAATGACTGCATGCACGTTGTGCCAAATATAAATGGTAAAACTATTGTTATAAATATAACTAATTAAATGGAGAGGGCACTAATAGGGCCCCTACACGAACAGTCAGTATTAATAAAGTAGTAATTAATAGTGACAGTCTGACTGATCATGTAGGGGCAGTATTGATGGACTGGTGACCGGACTGACTAAAATACTGATGAGATCCGAATTTTCTGATCACATCGGTATCAGTCTTGCAGGTGGTGGGAGAGACTGACCGTAGGACTGACCGTGTGCGCGCACTCGTCAGTACTTCCTTCAGTCTCAGTAGCAAACATAGACTGCCCACGTATTTTTATTATCATCCATGTTGTTGCAAGTTGCATGCAGGAGCTGAGACTGATATAAATAATAATACGAAGACTGACCGGGTACGGTCTCGTTGTAAATACTGATGCGTTCTGACACACTGACTGATCGTGTAAGGGCCCTTCAAAGGTATCAATCAGTCTTAACAGCTAGTTTACTACAACTGGATCCTACTGGTTGACGTTTTGGATAATTTTTATTGGATGTATTATATCTTTAATATTTCCAAAAATGAAAAACGAAAGCTAAAAATAATAACTGATAATTGTCAAACCCCCCTCCCTTATCCACATCCTTCATCCATCCCACAAATACTTTGGTCCAAAGTTTGTTAACTGTCATCATACCAACATTATTTTTCGCTGGGTCTCGGGACCCTTTAAAGAATATATTCATACATTAGGGATGAGTGGGGCAGAATTTTAAAGTAATTGTAACTCCATTTGCGTGGAAGGAGATTGGGACACTATTTATAAAAAAAACCCACCTAGAGCCGAAACTCCGTCACTGGCAATCCAGTCTAACACGATAGTGACGTACTAGAACCTTTCACCACCGATGCGGGGCTCGGAGAGGCAATGGCTCTCTGGAGAAGAAAATGAATCGTGCAGAATGCGAGTCGCTAATCTTGAAATATTTACGTATATCGTATTGTGAAGTTATAATAACAAAGACTACAATAAGAAATAAATTGAATGTTAAAGGTTGAATAGACTAAAATGATGTAAATGTGTAATCAGTTTAATACCAGAGATTGAGCAATATACTAAAGTAAACAATGATATGGGATAGAAAGTTGGACTAAAAATATTGTGTGAACATAGTTGGCATATTTAAATGAATTGCAGGTCAAATTAAAAGTATAAAAAGTATAAATAAATATAGATAATAGGAAATACATATAAGTGTTGATTAATTAAAATACACTTAAAATTAGTTTAAATAGAATTAGAAACTTTAAACTTATATAATTAAATGAAAGAGTTAAAATTGAATAGTTACTAAAATTGGAAATGAAACGAGTTAAATTGAGGTGAAAATAATCAGACTAATTAAATTCAATTACGAATAACGTAAAAAAGAAAGAAAATTAGTGAGACATAATTAAAGTAAAGATTAACAATTAAATTAAGAATTATGCAGGAGGAAAAATAAAATGAAATGTAAAATACTAAGATTGAGGATTAAAGTAGGGGATAAGTTACGTAAACATTAAAGAAGTTAAGAGGGGGGTGGACTAATTAAAAAGTAAATATAAAGCAAAAGAAATAACATGAGTTAAAATATCTAAATCTAAGTTCATAAAAACATTAATAACATGAAATGAATATAAATATGTAAAAATTATTACAGTCTTGTTGTTGGGATCGACTTCCCTTACTCCTTTGTTATTGAAATTCCTGTAATGATGATGTTGTTTTTCTACAGAAGTTCTATTTTACCGACATGTTTCGGTTCTAACAATTAGACGCACCATAATCATGGAGCTGAAATTAAAATTGAAAGACTTGCTATAAAATACATAAAAGCAATGTTAATTAGAGAAGGGAGAAAAAATAAAAATATGTAATGTAAATTGGACTAAAATTGAAAAGAAAGAAAAATAAATAGAAAACTTACTCCGAAGGGTGGTGGGACACGATGAGAGCGAACTCCGGAATCGGACTGAATTCAGTGGAGTGGCGAGGATAAAAAGAGAGTGAAAAATCAGTACAGCCAACCTGATTAGAAAAATAGTTGAATGATGAAATGTGGGATAATGTTTGAAAAAAGGGTTGTAAGAGAGTAAAAAAAACGGAAAAAATGGATGGGATTGAGGAAGAGAGAGTGGTCTACATCTTCTCGGCTCCGGCTCGAACGGGCCATTTAGCTACGATGGAGGGTAGAGCAGGATGACGGGTTAGATACCTATGTTATGTGAAAATACAATCCTAATATTGCTTTTACAACCAATAATAATATCAAGAAAAACCTCAACAATAGTAATCTTAACAGAAGTGACATCTATAAGAAGAACGGAATCTATCAACTCACTTGCGAATGCAACAGCATTTACATTGGATATAAGAAGAACGGAATCTATCAACTCACTTGCGAATGCAACAGCATTTACATTGGAAAACTGGTTGAAACTTCAGAACACGTTACAAAGAACACATTTCTGATTTCAAATACAATAGAAACAAATCAAAGTTTGCCGAACATCTTAAATACTCTAACCACCATTGAAAAATGTCTCAAACCCCTTTATTTCGCTCAAAAAGGACCCATATTAAACACCGCTGAGAATTTTTTCATTCATGCAGCTACTCTTCAGAAAAAACCCATTCTTAATGAACAACTCCAATCATCCAACCAAATTTTAGTTAACACATTAAAACGGTTACCTAAGCATATTAAAGTTTCCAACCCGTCATCCTGCTCTGCCCTCCATCGTAGCTAAATGGCCCGTTCGAGCCGGAGCCGAGAAGATGTAGACCACTCTCTCTTCCTCAATCCAATCCATTTTTTCCGTTTTTTTTACTCTCTTACAACCCTTTTTTCAAACATTATCCCACATTTCATTATTCAACTATTTTTCTAATCAGGTTGGCTGTACTGAGTTTTCACTCTCTTTTTATCCTCGCCACTCCACTGAATTCAGTCCGATTCCGGAGTTCGCTCTCATCGTGTCCCACCACCCTTCGGAGTAAGTTTTCTATTTATTTTTCTTTCTTTTCAATTTTAGTCCAATTTACATTACATATTTTTATTTTTTCTCCCTTCTCTAATTAACATTGCTTTTATGTATTTTATAGCAAGTCTTTCAATTTTAATTTCAGCTCCATGATTATGGTGCGTCTAATTGTTAGAACCGAAACATGTCGGTAAAATAGAACTTCTGTAGAAAAACAACATCATCATTACAGGAATTTCAATAACAAAGGAGTAAGGGAAGTCGATCCCAACAACAAGACTGTAATAATTTTTACATATTTATATTCATTTCATGTTATTAATGTTTTTATGAACTTAGATTTAGATATTTTAACTCATGTTATTTCTTTTGCTTTATATTTACTTTTTAATTAGTCCACCCCCCTCTTAACTTCTTTAATGTTTACGTAACTTATCCCCTACTTTAATCCTCAATCTTAGTATTTTACATTTCATTTTATTTTTCCTCCTGCATAATTCTTAATTTAATTGTTAATCTTTACTTTAATTATGTCTCACTAATTTTCTTTCTTTTTTACGTTATTCGTAATTGAATTTAATTAGTCTGATTATTTTCACCTCAATTTAACTCGTTTCATTTCCAATTTTAGTAACTATTCAATTTTAACTCTTTCATTTAATTATATAAGTTTAAAGTTTCTAATTCTATTTAAACTAATTTTAAGTGTATTTTAATTAATCAACACTTATATGTATTTCCTATTATCTATATTTATTTATACTTTTAATTTGACCTGCAATTCATTTAAATATGCCAACTATGTTTACACAATATTTTTAGTCCAACTTTCTATCCCATATCATTGTTTACTTTAGTATATTGCTCAATCTCTGTTATAAAACTGATTACACATTTACATCATTTTAGTCTATTCAACCTTTAACATTCAATTTATTTCTTATTGTAGTCTTTGTTATTATAACATACTCTAAACTCCTTACGAAAGATTATTTTTAGAATGTTTTCTAAAATGTATTGTGAAGTGTTGTGTTACGGAATGCCGGATACTCGCAAGCGGCTGAGTTTTCAATCCGAAAATATTGGAAGGCCTACGATGTTTCTGAGAATTGAACCAATGGGATAAAAATTTGCCATTATACAAAATAATACACTAAAGGGAACACTATTATTGCATTAAGCGCACCGTTTTAAACGATTTGTTTAGCTTAGTTATAAATGCTTCATTTATTTTTGAAACCAAGATGATTGTATGAAATTAAAGAAGTATTAATTGGGTTTTCCTTTAAAACACAAGTAATTATAGCTTATGTAATAGTGTTGGACTAAAGAGTCAAAAGTACCACAATTGACATATGGCTAAGTCAATATTTTAAATTCTACCCTAGTAAAATAACGTGTTATTTTGAATTTTGTTTTAATTTAGTATTAGTATCTATTAAGTAAATTCTTAAAACATAAATATGATAGGTAGGCCGATAAAGTGTTCATCATCCCAATAATAATTATCTTATTGGATAAGGTATTATTAGAATAAGTAAAAAGAAAAAAAGAGTTGAATTTGAGGTTTATTCCAGAGAGTAAGAAAAAATGTAAGGACAAATTAAAGTTTAAAAGCGATAATGATCACAAATTGAGAAATATGTTCTCCGTCTTAAAGTTTAGTGCCAAGTTGAAATTAAATATAATAAAATGTACAATAAGCTGAATGTTAGAACTGATAGGTCAAAAAGATTATATAATAATGTAAATTAAATTGAAACCTAAAATTACACTTTACAACATAGATAAATGTAAAAATAACATTGATCTGCAAGATAACATATGACTATATAATCAGATGCAGATTAATGTAGTTTTAATAGAAAAATTAATTAGAAACCGTAAGAGATAAGTATAAATTTAATAACTAAAAGATCAAGTGTAAGTAAACATTAAAAGTAGATTATCAAAATAAATAAGATAATAATATGTAAAATGAATAACTGTAAGTTTATATTGTATTGAATAAAATAAGAATATTAAAATTTTATTGATCTTCAAGAAAAGTTAATAAGTGGTAAGTAAATAAACAAGTATAATTTAAAGCATAAAAAGAAAATATTAAGTTTTTATTAAAATTGAATAGATTTAGGAATAAAAAATATAGTGAATTTAGAAACTACATAAAACAGACAACTATAAAAACATAATGCAGAGAAATATGATGATAAATTATTTTATGTCTGTTGTCATCATCCCTTTTTCTCAACTAACATAAAGCCTACAGCAGTGATTAGGATTATTTTACCGACTTCTAACATAGCATACTCAGTTTACGTAAAACACATTGTTTGTTTAAGATTTAAGTCAAAAGAAAAATCTAACAAAATTTTTGTATCAATTACCGAAAATAACAAACAAAAAATTCAAGATGATTTCATTCTGACATCAAATATTGTATACAAAAAGGTATTGTAAATTGTAAATACGTTCACATTAATAAATTCTGTCTGCTATTTTGTGTATACAATTGGCTGAGTATTTAATTTCAACAACCCAACAAAATACTAAATCATTCTGGGGGTCGGGGGTTGGGGGCGGAGAGGGGAAATTTGAATGTGCGCATGTTTCGCAAGGGTTTACTGGTGATAAATAATTGTAGAATAACTATTTTTTCATCAACTTTGGTTTAAAGCATTCTACTAGATCAACATAATTCTTGAAACATTCTATTTCAGCCTTTAAATAACATTAAATTAGTAGGGAGCGCTATTACATATGTAATATTATGTAATACTACGTTATTGCTACTAATTTAACCTAGAATGTTTTGTAAAAGTAGATATTTTTGGTAGCCTATAGGCCTACTTTATTATAAATCCATTAACATATTTTTTTAAATATTCACCTACAGAATTTTAAAGTTAATGATATGAAAAGTTAAGCTTATTTAGCTATTTTTAAATAAGGTTATTGGTGTAGTCAACGTAGAATCCTGTTTTAATATTAAAAACAAATAAAACACCAACATTTCTGAATTTTGTGAAATCAAAACCAAGAATATATTAATATCAAGCTCACTTTCTACATTGGTTAACTACTTGTTAATTTTCATTAAATACATACTCAAATATTCAAATGAAAAGACTTTTCAAAATAATCACTGTTAAATCGCTTTGTTAAAGAGACTCTATAAAGACGTTTGGATTTACCAGAGTTATGAAAAACTATGTTTGTGCACATACGAAATACTTATTGTTTGAAATAAATCGTGAGAGCCTAGTGTTGATTTACAAGAAAAAAATCCACGATTATTTAATAATAATTTAAGGGACTGTTAATATCAATTACATGATCTAGTGTGTAACCAGCCAATATCATAGTTTCAGTGCTTTACTTGTCATACTCCGGTGTGTTACCTATCAATACCATGACTTCAGTGTGTTACCTGCAATCACCGCAACTACAGTGTGTTACCTGTCATTACCATGATACAGTGTGTTATCTGCAAACCCCCCTCCTCCCCAAGAGTCCAGTGTGTTACCTGCAATCACCACAACTACAGTGTGTTACTTACAATCACCGCAACTACAGTGTGTTACTTACAATAACCACAACTACAGTGTGTTACTTACAATCACCGCAACTACAGTGTGTTACTTACAATCACCGCAACTACAGTGTGTTACTTACAATCACCGCAAATACAGTGTGTTACTTACAATCACCGCAACTCCATTGAGTTACCTGCAATCAGTGCCACTCCAGTGTGTTACCTGCAATTACCGCAACTCCAGTGGGCTACCTGCTATCACCACCACTCCAGTGTTATCTGCAATCAGTGCCACTCCAGTGGGCTACCTGCTATCACCACCACTCCAGTGTGTTACCTGCTATCACCACCACTCCAGTGTGTTACCTGCAATCAGTGTCACTCCAGTGTGTTACCTGCAATTACCGCAACTCCAGTGGGCTACCTGCTATCACCACCACTCCAGTGTTATCTGCAATCAGTGCCACTCCAGTGGGCTACCTGCAATCACCACCACCCCAGTGGGCTACCTGCAATCACCACCACCCCAGTGTGCTACCTGCTATCACCACCACTCCAGTGTGTTATCTGCAATCAGTGCCACTCCAGTGTGTTACCTGCAATCACCGTGACTCCAGTGGGCTACCTGATATCACCACCACTCCAGTGTGTTACTTACAATCACTGCAACTCCATTGAGTTACCTGCAATCAGTGCCACTCCAGTGTGTTACTTACAATCACCGTGACTCCAGTGGGCTACCTGCTATCACCACCACTCCAGTGTGTTACCTGCAATCAATGCCACTCCAGTGTGTTACCTGCTATCACCGCCACTCCAGTGTGTTACCTGCAATCAATGCCACTCCAGTGTGTTACCTGCAATCAATGCCACTCCAGTGTGTTACCTACTATCACCACCACCCCAATGTGTTACCTGCAATCACCGCAACTCTATTGAGTTACCTGCAATTACCGCAACTCCAGTGGGCTACCTGCTATCACCACCACCCCAGTGTGTTACTTACAATCACCGTGACTCCAGTGGGCTACCTGCTATCACCACCACTCCAGTGTGTTACCTGCAATCACTGCCACTCCAGTGTGTTACCTGCAATCACCGTGACTCCAGTGGGCTACCTGCTATCACCACCACTCCAGTGTGTTACCTGCTATCACCACCACTCCAGTGTGTTACCTGCTATCACCGTGACTCCAGTGGGCTACCTGCTATCACCACCACTCCAGTTTGTTACCTGCTATCACCTCCACTCCAGTGTGTTACCTGCTATCACCGTGACTCCAGTGGGCTACCTGCTATCACCACCACCCCAGTGTGTTACCTGCAATCACCTCCACTCCAGTGTGTTACCTGCAATCACCGTGACTCCAGTGGGCTACCTGCTATCACCGCGACTCCAGTGTGTTACCTGCTATCACCTCCACTCCAGTGTGTTACCTGCTATCACCGTGACTCCAGTGGGCTACCTGCTATCACCACCACTCCAGTGTGTTACCTGCTATCACCTCCACTCCAGTGTGTTACCTGCAATCACCGTGACTCCAGTGGGCTACCTGCTATCACCACCACCCCAGTTTGTTACCTGCTATCACCTCCACTCCAGTGTGTTACCTGCTATCACCGTGACTCCAGTGGGCTACCTGCTATCACCACCACTCCAGTGTGTTACCTGCTATCACCTCCACTCCAGTGTGTTACCTGCAATCACCGTGACTCCAGTGGGCTACCTGCTATCACCACCACCCCAGTTTGTTACCTGCTATCACCTCCACTCCAGTGTGTTACCTGCTATCACCGTGACTCCAGTGGGCTACCTGCTATCACCACCACCCCAGTTTGTTACCTGCTATCACCTCCACTCCAGTGTGTTACCTGCAATCACCGTGACTCCACTGAGAGGAAATGTGAACAAGGCTGTGTGTTTGTTCCCAAGCCCAGTTGGGCTGCCCGGGGCAGGCGGCAGTCCACCGTTCCACACACATACCTATCATTTTATTGAAAGTTTCTCTAATATTGTAATAAGAGAGGGAAGTCTCTAAAGTGTAGCCACGGGGGCTAGGATGGAGCCAGGGATCGAATAATTGTTGCTCGATATGATCTGTGAGCTCAGTAGCAGCTACCGGAATTTAGCTACCCCCGCGGGGGCCACTTTGTAAACTTGAATATTACCAAATAGATGATTTGCTGTGGCAAATATCTCTTATGGAATCCGGTCTGGAAGAATTCGTTGGAGGTTCATGGCGTGTTGGCTGAGTGGGTAGTGAGACTGGGGTATGCTACCAGAGGGGTAGTATGTTTTCATATTTTTATCAGAGGGGTAGTATGTATTGGTATTGTTACTAGAGAGGTGGTATGTGTTGGTTTTGTTATCAGAGAAGTAGCCATATCAGACGATACACTGATATACAAATAGGCACCTTTGAGCTTAAATATGTTAAATCATATTTGGACTTTTTATTATACTATGTTATTATTAGCACCGCGTCTTACTACCCGTTCGGGTTATACGCACTTATGATAATGTGTAATGGTAGGGTGATTGTGAGATGAAATAGGAGGACCTGTAGTTGAGCGTGGAATCCGAACCACGGTGGAGGCCTGTCATTCCTCACATTCACAAGTTGTGATTAATATACGTGTTGCCAGAGGTGAAAAAAGAATTTGGTAATCAGATAAATCTGTGTTGGGACCGAGGAATGAACCACGGACCCCCAGCATAGAAGTCTGACACCCTACCCCTAGACCACCAGGCCACCTCTTTTGTTTTATTTTCTAACTAAAAGTTTATTCCTGCTAGAATTGCTTGACACTGACAGGGTTAGTTTATTGGTTAACACCTTTGGCCTTAATCCGGAAGATGAGGATTCGACATTTTTCGAATGTTGGCTGGGTACGTTTGGCTTATTTTACGCTTAGTTTTCCCATCCTAGATATAGGCGAGATCTGATACATTATCTTTTAAATTACATTCTAATTTTACCCACTAGGATAAAGTTTAAATCGATTATATTAAACCTAATAAGTAACATATTTTAGATTATTTTTAGAATAAGACAATCTTGTAAAACAAAGCATGATTTTCACAATTGTAAGTAATAGGCCTAAAATGATTATTGTATCGCTTTACAGGCTGTTCTATTTGTTTCATAGTAAGCCGATCCAATACTGACATTGTAGTTGATAGGTGAAATACAGACAATGTAGTAGATAGGTACAATACTAACATTAAAGTAGATATATACTATACTGGCAATGTAGTAGTTAGGTACAATACTGACATTACAGTAGATATATACTATACTGACAATGTAGTAGTTAGGTACAATACTGACATTACAGTATATAGATACTATACTGACAATGTAGTAGTTAGATACAATACTAACATTACAGTAGATATATACTATACTGACAATGCAGTAGTTAAGTACAATACTAACATTAAAGTAGATATATATTATACTGACAATGTAGTAGTTAGCTACAATACTGACATTACAGTAGATAGATACTATACTAGCATTACAGTA